>JAPPVO010000059.1:133551076-133788875 GCA_030407325.1 Camellia japonica | reverse complement strand
GCCTCTACTAACCATGATATCTTGTTTTGAAAACATTATATGCTCTTATTCCGGTTATTAGCCTAGAATTACTATGCTATGCGCGCAACAAACAAAAGTATAGACTAGATTGCCTAATTTGGAATGAAACATTGCATATCCGTTTGTTTGGAAAACGCTTTGGAATTTGCTACTCGCAAGTAGGTTAAAATACGGATTTCAATGAGTTGTTCCAACTCAAACAATCCAACCTTCACCCACAGGCATTCAGGCAGTTTATATCACATAAGCAACTAGCCTCATGGTAATCATGCTGTCATGTTAACATTCGTACGCATGCGGTATGCTAAAGCATAAAAGCTTACCTAGTACTCCAAGCCAAAACAGAAACTAGTTAGTAATCATATGCATGACCCTAGTTCATGTTAAGATGGCTAATGCAACACATGCAGGATGTAGCTAGAATAGGCTCAGCTACCCTAAAGATGGCATGTGAAATGCTGCAACTAACAAGTACTCAATTTGGAATTGAAATACAAGTGCAGTTAGCATGATGTGCCGAGCCTGGTGCATGTAAGACAAATGTATGGATGCACGCATGCATAGCATAAGGTATGCTAATTCAAATATGCCCTAGTCTAACCATCATAAGCGGGTAAATAAAAGGGAAGAAAGACGTGAGATTGGAAGACATGCACACACTCATACACACTTATTACAAATACGCCCTCACTCGGAGGGACCGAAAGAATAATACAATTTAATTAACCTACAAGCTAATTAAATATTACAGACCAATTGAAATAGCTAAGCAAATTAACCAATCTAATTTAAGCAATAAGCAGCCTCGGGAAGAGGGTCCAATGCATGCACGCTCGGTTCTGCTCGAAAAGTCACTGCCATGCACAAGATGCCTTTGCTTTGGCTGTTATGCTCCTCTGAAGACTACACAAGTCTCAGGATATGCTCTCTGAACACTGTGGAACACCACCGGCTGAGGGAATTGGCCACCGACCATGGAGAATGGTCACCGGCCACAAATTGAGTCATCGGCCACTGATGGATGGCCAGTCGGCACTGAAGATGGCCGGCCGGCCAAATCTTCCTGCAGAATCTGTGTTGACAGCAACAGAGGGCAAAACAAAGCATGGCAATGCATTTCAAGCAATGTATGCACCAACCACACCCCTTATCATGTGTATGACTCAAAGGATGATGGGCCTCGATTCCCGGACCACCAATCGCACATTTCCATGCATGATGGTCCAAAGAATCAAGTGTGCATTTTAATTTGGAATGCAATGCACATAATCAAACAATGAGGCTCAACCTCTATCATAATCAATTCAAGAGGTTAAGCATGCGTGCCAACGTGATGTAACCTAGGCATGTGAGCTGGCATGCAACATGAGCATATGGGAAGCATGCAAGGCATATAACAAGCATGCAAGTTAAATGAGCATACAAGGTACAATGCCAACACACAAACATGCAAAACATATGGCATGTTAAGCAACCAAAACAAGGAGGAGGATGCATGCCAAATGCAACACCATTTCAACATGCAACAACATGCCAAGGGATGGACTTAAACTAAATTAGGCAGCCCTTAAACAAGCCCAAAACAGTGGCCAATGCTATGGAAATGAGGGCCAACACACACACACACACATGTACATGTTGATGGGCCAACACTTGAGCATAAAACAAGCAACTTTTAAGCACACTTAAAGAGACTAAACATAGACAATTAGCATGCATGGAAAGCTCTGAAAATCATGTTAATGATGGTGCCAACCAACTAATCAAAGCAAGCAAAGCATGCAATAATGGTCCAAGATTCAAGGCAAGCCCAAGGGGACTTAAACCAAGGCTAAGTCAACCAAGCCTCACAAGGCTAAGGGGACTTAAAATAGGTCCAATGCAGACCTAAGCGAAGCTAAGGATGCACTTAGATGGCATCTAAGTGGTCTAAATATGCAAGCATACAAAGAAGCACATTCATGGAGCATAAGGCAACAACCTTTTAACACATTGAAGGAGCATCAAATGCAAGCATATAGGCATGTTATAAGAACTAAAATAACATGGTAAGTGGTTCCAAACCACTGGAATAATGCAAGTAATGCATGCTAGAGGGGCCAATGCTTAAGGCATACAAGAGGGATTACATGGTGGCTATACAAAGCAAAGCATGGATGACCCAAACAACCAAAAACAGTCCTCAAACACATCAAAACATGCATATAAGCTTCACAAAGCTTGGCCAAAATACATAAGCATGGTAGTCTAAATGCTATGCATGTATTAAGGCAAATCATGGCATTACAAGGCATGTATGCTAAGCAAGCATGGTGTACCTAAACCAACTCAAAACAGTGCTAAATCATGACATAATAAGCACAAAAAATAGCTAAGGCATGGTCAACATACACTTAAATTAGATGCTCCCTCAAGAGGTAAAAATGGCCCTTTTCAAGGACAACAAAGAGAGGGGGTGGCCCTCTCCTTCTTAGGACCTCAAGGCACCATCCTCACCTCTGAAATCCCTCAAGATTTCAGTGGTGAGGAGGCCCAAACACAATGGTCCCGGAGCTCAACCAAAATGGCGCAAAACAAAGGCCAAACAAGCCTTAAGAGGGGTCAAACAACCCCAAAGCTTAAAACACCCTTAAGCAACTATTTAGAGTAGGCAAAAACAAGACTTTTATGTGTTATGTGCTAAGCTCAAAAACAGATGCAAGATAGTCAAAAAAAGCTTTGCAAAAGTGGGGTATTTAAAGGAGTAAGTGCTCACCCTTGTAGACCCTCTTCAAGGATGGAAGACTAGCAGCTTCTTTGGCTCAAACTAGCTCCAAAACTTCAAAAACAACCCTCAAGGGCCTCAGCTCCAAGAGGATAGTGTAATAGTGGGTGTTTGTGTGCAAAAATGAGACTAAACACAAAAGATAGGAAGGTATAGATATAGGATAGATACAAATCCTAACCCTAAAACCAGAGCCCCTCTGAAAATGTTGTCTAACCCTAAAAGAGGGAGAGGAGGCCTCCTCTTATAGAGCTTCAATCTTGTAAGCTTACAAGACAAGCTAGCTAAGAGGGAAATCCCTCCATACACGTGTATGGAGGGGAGCCAAGTGCATGCCAGCTGCATGAAAATATCTGCAAAAGTAGATGCA
This sequence comes from Camellia japonica, assembly GCA_030407325.1. Lineage (NCBI taxonomy): Eukaryota > Viridiplantae > Streptophyta > Magnoliopsida > Ericales > Theaceae > Camellia > Camellia japonica. The sequence goes on along the minus strand of JAPPVO010000059.1, from coordinate 133,785,720 downwards.
CAGTAGTCGGCCGGCCAAAAATGCAATTGACCAAAAAAAGATAGCCGGCCGGCCATCTATAGTGCCGGCCGACCAAACATTTGGCCCGTGGCACAAACACACAGCCGGTGGCCTCAAGCCATGGCCGGTGGAGTGTGGGGATGGCCCACAAGCCATTCCCTACCCCTCCAAGGCAAAGCACAAGTGTTTGGTGCAAAACCAAACACAAAACAGCCGAGTCAAGAGATCCTAAGGCAAGGCGCGTAGCCAAGACCTCTAGGAACTCAAGACGAACACAGACATGGATGATCACCGAGTGTTCAAGCGGTGACGTCCAAGTCTTGAGGACGGTCAAAAATGGGGTGTCTACAACATATCTGTATCACATCCGTGTCTGATACCGATACTCCTTGGATACGTATCGGATACTTATTAAAAGTATCTGATACTTCTTAATTATTTTCCTATTAATTTTGGAGTATCAGATACTTAATTTTGAAGTATCAAATTTTATTTAGTTATTTGATAAGAAGAACATAGTGAGAGTTAAAATAATGAAATTGTTGTGGGAATTGAATAATAATTATTTTAAATCAATTTTATAGAATAAAATTGAAAGCAAAACAGATTTTGAAAAAATAGGTTTTTACAATTCAATAAAACTATATATACATATATACAGAATAAGAAGAAGATGAAGAAAAGGGTTCAGAAAATAGCCTGTGTGATTGTGAGAGGCACGTCAAAGACGCTGTCCTAAAATTGTTATGCGCTCCCTCCGTGCAGGTTTTAACAATCACAAATGACTCCAAGATACAACCCAAAAACTTTACAGGATCTGACACAATGCACAGTTGCACCAGAAGAATTTGCCAAGAATGTATCGATTGCACAGAAATATAGAATATAAAACTACAGTAAAGACGAGAGAGAGAGAGAGAGAGAGAGAGAAAAAAAAAACAGAGAACATTGTATATATTTTCCCAATATTAGAGTCCTGTATAAAAAGGATCTATGGTGTCTATTAGGAACAGACACACCTATTCCTTTTGAAACCAAACACATATTTAAAATTCAAATAAATAAGATTATAAAAGAAATAAATAAAAAATATAATATAATAAAAAATAATTAAAGTTTTTTAGCTTTTAGGAAATCTCCAACAATCTCCCACAAGATTCAAAACTTTGTAAAACCGTCAAATAAATACATAAATAAATAAATAAATAAATAAAAATAATATGGGCAACTTTAAAACCATACAATGGGTGTAGGTGTTTTTTAAACTTGAACCTCACTTAGTGTTAACAGTTTCATTCTGAAAGAATCTTAGTGAACCAAGTCTTGAACTAAATCCTTTTTACCAGAATTCAACATGTCACACATATGGTATGATACATAACTGTGGCGCGGATTAGAACTATTAGCAGCCATGTACTCAATCTTGATTCTCATGAGAGTTTTAGGAAATAGCTGTATTCCTACGGTCGCGACTTCATGATGCTCTCACTTATGTGAATCCTCCAAAGATAGAAGTGACGGATGTCTATCTTGCGAGAGTATGCCCGCCTCGGATTCATTTAGAGTAAATACTCTTCATCAGCACTGATATCTTAGGGACGAGCAAGAGAATATAAATAATAAGTTTAACAAAGTCTCCTCCTTTAAAGTGCTGGAATACGAGCCACACTATAAGGATTGTTCTTACCCGTTGAACTTCCTTCATGGGATCTCCAATCATAGAAGTCGGGTTACTTCCTTTGTTGACTCCCTATGGGCTTAGATCCATCCCCCTCGATAAATCTAAGACTACACTCTTAAATAAACCTTTTGTTAACTGATCAGCAATATTCTTTTCAGATTTCACAAAATTCAAAGATACAACATTTTTATTCACCAAACTTTTTATAGATTTATACCTCACTTACATATGCCCATTCATCTTTTTATTTGTATGTGCTTGTCTCACAAGTTCTATTACAGCTCTATTGTCACAATGTATGAAAATAGCAAGTATAGGATTTTTCACAAGTGAAATATCAAGGAGTAAATTTTTAATCCACTCAACTTCAGTACACGTAGTATCTACGGCTATAAGTTTTGATTCTGTTGTACTTCTAGAGATAACAGTTTGTTTTTTAGAACCCTAAGATATTGCTGCTCCACCTGACATAAATATATACCCAGTAGTAGACTTAACATCTAAGTTATCTGTTATCCAATTAGCGTCGCTATAACCTTCTACCACATTAGGAAAACCACTAAAGCAGAGTGAATAATCTAGAGTTCCTCTTAGATATTTAAATACTCTTTCCACAACAATCCAATGATCTTTACTAGGATTATGGGTATGTCTACTTAATCTCCCAACAGCATAGGCAATATTAGGTCTAGTCTTATTAGCAATATAGAGAAGTGATCCAATAATTTGAGAATATCTAAGTTGAGATACATGTACACCATTATTTTTCTTCAAATTCATGCTAGGATCAAAAGGAGTTAATTGGCCCTGTTTGGTAGGGCTTATTTCCAGCTTATTTCAGCTTTTAGCTTAATTTAAGCTATTTTGATGTGTTTGGTTCAGCTTAATAATACAGCTTATAGCTTTTTGTAAGTCAAAAATCAACTTATTCTTTGAGTGGGGGAGAAAAAGCTTAATTTATAAGTCAAAAATCAGTTTATGTTCACAGTTATAAGCTATAAGCTGTTAGGCTATAAGTTATAATCACTTTCCCACAGCTCTACCAAACGGGGCTAAAATAGGTTTGAGATTATAATAATCAAACTTTTTTAACATTTTCTCTAGGATTCTAGATTGATTCAATGTAATATCTTTGGTTGTTTTCTCTAATTTCATACCCAAAATTATACAAGCTTCTCCTAAATCTTTCATATCAAATTTTGAAGATAAATAAGATTTCACATTTTTAATTATCTCTAAATTTGTTCCAAATAATAAGATATCATCAGCATATAAACACAAAATAATACATTCTCCATTATCTTCTTTATAGTATACACATTTATCATGTTCATTGATCTTAAAACCAAATTCTAGAATTATCTTATCAAACTTTTCATGCCACTGTTTAGGAGCTTGCTTAAGTCCATACAAAGATTTAACCAACTTACAAACTTTATTTTCTTGTCCTTTAACCACAAAACCTTCAGGTTGCTCCATATAAATTTTTTCATCTAAATCTCCATTCAAAAAGGCAATTTTAACGTCCATTTGATGAATTTATAAATTATAAATGAATGCTAGAGCAATTAAGACTCTAATGGTTGTAATCCTAGAAAAAGGTGAATAGGTATGAAATAATCTATTCCTTTCTTTTGTGTAAGTTCCTTGGCTACTAATCTTGCTTTATATTTATCTATACTTCCATCAGGTTTTAATTTCTTCCTAAATACCCATTTGCAATCGATAGCTTTATTCCCAGGAGGTAGATTAGTCAACTCCCAAGTATTATTTTGAAGTATAGATTCAAACTCACTATTAATGGCTTCCTTCCAAAATGGTGCATCTAAAGATGACATAGCTTCTATAAAAGTATTTGGTTCTCCTTCAGTTAAAAAAGTATAAAAATCATCTCCAAAGGTTTTCTCTTGTCTAGTTCTCTTACTTCTTCTAGGTTCTATGTTTAGATGTTCAGAATCATCTCTCAAAGGAATAACACTAGTACTAGTAGTAGAAGTTCTATTTACAACCTGATTTGAGATCCTAGTATTATATGGAAAAATATCTTCAAAAAATGTAGCTTCACGAGATTCAATTATTGTATTATTAGTAATTTCACTAATTTCAGAATTTATTACTAGAAATCTATTAGCACTACTATTTTGAGCATATCCTAAGAAAACGGTATCAACAGTTTTAGGTCCTATTTTCTTACGTTTAGATTCCGAAATTGCTACTTTTGCTAAACACCCCCATAGTTTCAACATTTTGAGATTAGGTACTCGTTTATTTTTATTTTTTTTCCAGATTTTATAAGGTGTTTTATCATTATCATTCACAAGTACTCTATTTAATATAACACAAGCAGTGAGTATCACTTCCCCCCCACAAGCTCTCCGGTAAACCAGAACTAACAAGCATTGCATTTATCATATCCATAAAAGTTCTATTTTTCCTTTCAGCTATTCCATTAGATTGTGGAGAATAAGGTGGGGTTACTTCATGAATAATTCCACATTTTTCACAAAAAGTACTAAGGGTACCTACATTATATTCGCCTCCTCTATTAGATCTAAGTTTCTTAATCTTTCTTTCTAATTGATTTTCTACTTCAGCTTTATAAATTTGAACACTTCATCTTTGGTTTTAATTAAATATAAGTAACAAAACTTAGAACAATCATCTATAAAGGTTACAAAATACTTATTTCCTGCTCTAGTTAGTGGTCTATTAGAATCACAAACGTCACTATGTATAAGGTCTAAGAGTTGTGAATTTCTTTCTACAGATTTATAAGGTTTCTTAGGGTGTTTTGCTTGCACACATATTTCACATTTGCATTTAACATCAATAGATGATTTAGGTACTAATTCTAAATCCACCATTTTCCTAATTTTCCTTAAATTCACATGTCCAAGTCTTGTATGCCACAAATCACAAACTTCAATATTCAAAATATTATGAGAGATATAATTAACTTCAAAAGATACATTCAATTTAAATAAACCATCACATACAAAACCTTTACCAATAAAAATATCATTTTTATTGATTACAATTTTATTCGATTCCATTACAATTTTGTAACCTAACTGTACCAAACACGATCTGCTAATAAGATTTCTTCTAATTTCAAGAACATATCGCACATCACTCAAAGATAAGATTTTTCCAGAAGTCATCTTCAAATCTATATCTCCAATGCCAAGTATTGGTGCAATTGATCCATTTCCCAAAGTTACACTTCCTCCACTTGATTTCTGGAAAGTTTTAAAATAACCACAATCAAAACACACATGTATATTAGCCCCAGAATCTAACCACCAATCTTGATATTCAAAAGTAGAATTAATTTCAGGATTATACCTAAAAGATGGTCCAGCAAATTCTTCTTTCTCCAAAATCATATTCACTTGAGCATTATGACCTTGATTTCTTTGCTTATTGTTGAATCTTGGTTTATACTCATCGGTCTTCTTAAAAAAACAATCCTTAGCATAATGATTGGTTCTTCCACATACATAGCACAACCTTTTGCCACTCCCTTGTCCCTTAAAATGATTAGCATTGGCTTGGTAGTGGTTATTATGGTGTTTGCCATTTTGACCTCTTGATTTAAACTTAAGGTTGCTCTTGAAAATTTTACCTTTAGGTCGAAAGTTATTCCTATTGTTGGAACTATTCTTATTCCCATTCTCCACCACATTTACCTCAGGCGTTTTCTCTTTTCTAGTTTTTAGATTTGATCTATGCTTCTCTTCCACCCTAAGTGTATTGATTAGTTGAGTTAATGACAGATCTCCTTGTTTGTGCCTAAGACGCTTAGCAAAGTCATTCCAAGATGGAGGTAATTTATCGATAAGGCAAGACACTTTAAACTCCTCACTAAAAGTTGTCCCTTTCTTTTCTACTTTTCTAAGTAGTTCTTGAAACTCATGAATTTGGTCTCCTACAAGTATGTCATCTTTCATTTTATACCCATTAAAATTAGAGATAGTGAACCTATCAATACCAGTATCTACAGTTCCATATTCAGGCTCTAAGGTTTTCCATAGTTCTTTTGCAGTCGAGGTGGTTGACTGATACACATCATATAAATGGTCAGCCAACACACTAAGGATTCTATTATAACAATGAAATTCTATTTGTTCGGGTGACAACCAAGATCCAACAAAATCCTGATCTTCTATGGCAGACATAAGACCCAACACGGTTAACCAATATTTTGTTTGTTTTTGCCATCTTTCAAAATTGTTACCATTAAATTTTTCAGGTTTCATACTAACAGTTTCTTCTAAATTAGCCATAAAAATAAATTAGTTAAGATACAAGAGAGTAAACAATTATAAAATCTGTAAGAGACAACAATAAAACAATCACAAATGTTATTAAATTTGTAAATGACAATTACTTGCCAACAATTTAAGGATAGATATAAAATGTAGCAAATTGATACAAATCAAATCTGAACACAATAATTTATAACATGAACAATGCTAATTAAATACCATGAATCTGAACAAAATAATTTATCATGTGAAAATTTTGATTTTCCTCTACAACTTTCCTAAGAATAGTTAATAATAATAATAATAAATAAATAAAAACTGCACGGAATCAACAAAATCAACAAATTCTGCAACTTCGTGAATATATATATATATATATATATATATATATAAGTCAATGTGTCAAACACAGTTTACACTACTTTCGAAATTAATTGAATAGAATTAATACTTCATGCAAATCAATGGAATCAAACAAGGTGACATGTACAATACAAACAGTTTTTATATTGTATTGTAATCAAACAAGGGACGTTTACCGAATTGACTACATGAAAAGAAAAGAAAAAAACCAGATTTTTATATGTTACAATGGAACGCAACAGATTTAACCGAGGGAAAAAAATTAATTTTAGAAAGAAAAAAAAATTAACAATGTCTATGCACAACAAATCAAATTACAGAATATAGATAAAGAAAAGATTGAATAAGTTATAGAATAACGACTTTAGAGTGTTGTGGGAATTGAATAATAATTATTTTAAATCAATTTTACAGAATAAAATTGAAAGCAAAATAGATTATAAAAAAATAGGTCTTTATAATTCAATAAAACTATATATACATATATACAGAATAAGAAGATGAAGAAAAGGATTCAAAAAATAGCATGTGTGATTGTGAAAGGCACATCAAAGACGCTGTCCTAAATTCGTTATGCGCTCCCTCCGTGCAGGTTTTAACAATCACAAACGACTCTAAGATACAACCCAAAAACTTTACAGGACCTGACACAATGCACAGTTGCACTAAAAGAATTTGCCAAGAATGTATCGATTGCCCAGAAATATAGAATATAAAAATACAGTAAAGATGAGAGAGAGAGAGAGAGAGAGAGAGAGAGAGAGAGAGAGAACAGAGAACGTTGTATATATTGTCCAATATTAGAGTCCTGTATAAAAAGGATCTATGGTGTCTGTTAGGAACAGACACACCTATTCCTTTTGAAACCGAACACATATTTAAAATTCAAATAAATAAGACAATAAAAGAAATAAATAAATAACAAATATAATAAAAAATAATTAAAGTTTTGAAGCTTTTGGGAAATCTCCAACAGAAATTTGTTAAATTTATTGTTTTATGCATGTCTTCTATAACTACATAGAAAGTAAGAATTAACACGAGAATATAACAATAATAAAATTAAAAATTAATAAATAAATAAGCAAGTAAACTTGAATACAATATTTTACTAGTATCAAAGGAAAAAGCATAGGAACAAGTTGTGGATTATTTTATTATTGTAATATAAACATATTAAATTTGATATTCAAATGAAATATTTGCAACACCTATTGAAAATTTTAAAAATAAACAAGATACTGTCTTAAATTAATACCTAATTCTTAAATGTTAGTTTTTGCATTATAAAATTACAATGCGGTCGCTCAACATTCTTGAACTTATGTGTAACTCACTACCAATAATTTTTTTAAAATATATTTTTTTATAAATGTATCTTAGCCGTATCCATATCTGTACCCTACTTTTTTAGATTTTGTCTTATCACCATATCCGTATCTTATATCTTGTATCTCATATCTGTGCTTCCTAGCACATGTGTTATTTTTGTTTGAATAAGCATATAGAGTGACGCGATTAATTGGTGTTGTGCATAGGGAAAAAGCTCTGATTCTCTCTTTGATCACAGTAGTAATGCAGTATTGGTATGTTGTTATAACTATTTATTTGTTTGGCTTCTTTTTTCTCTTTCACGGGTGACAGTGCTACAGAGAAGTGAAACCGAGGATGTACGGTACTCTCAGCAAACCTTTAGAAGGTCCTAATCAATGGTACGTAGAATAATGATTTTTATTTTAAATTTCCATCCAATGTGAAAGAAGATTATGTTGACATATCCTTTTTCACTGTTCACCTAGTTCTTATTGCTTGCGATTTTTTTTGATTTTCTACTTCCATTGATTGTTTCTTCTCGCAGGAGTATATCAGCCTTTGTACAGGTCCATTTCTTATTGAGATTAATATATACTAGTTTAAAAACTTTAGTGATGTATTTTTATAGTTCTAAGATACCATAATTTTACAAATGTCAATTACCAAGTGCTGCAGATCTTTCAAGAAAAATTATGTGGGAAATTGCTCTAGCATTGGGTGCATCAGCAAATGAGTTTGAAGGTGAAAGAGCTGGAGATCCATTTTGGGTTTTCCGAATAATTGGTTACCCTGTTTTATCCCATGCAAACGGAAAAGACATGACAGAAAATGATATTGGATGGTAATTGAATGTTGCTTATGTTGGTGCTTTCACTTTTTATTGTGTTTCGGTTGTTCCAATTTGGTGAGGTCTTTGTTTTCTTGTTATTTTGTCTATCTATCACTCTGTTCAAACAAATCCAATGGAGCTCACACTGACTATGGTCAATTTCTAGTCTTTACACGTTTTAATGTGATACATCCATATGATCTTGTTCGTTGGTCGTAATTTTCTTATGTTGTTGCGTAACAAGTTTGTTGACGTTAGTTAATCAGGATGTTGATATAACCGCACTTGAGGTATGATCATCGACTCTTTCTTTTAATTTTAATTTTAATTTATTTTTATTTTTTTTATAATTTTGGTTTAAAGAAAGAAATTTCTCACTCTTATCATTTATATGCTAACCAATACATTTGTTTACAAAACCTCCAGGGTTAAATTCTGTTGATTTGAAAATGACGTAATACTAGATTCTCATTTTTAATTTATTTCTTGTTCTGTTCAATTTGGGGTTTAAAATTTTAATTTATTTTGCTGTTATCTTATTTAATGTTATTTTATTTTATTTTATTTATCAAGCCAAAAGTAGTGATTGTAGTAAATTGTTGAAGGTGAGAAACCAATCTGGTGTTTGTATTCTGTCATTAGATCAATTTAACTGTACTTGTTTTCTTTGTTTTTCTCGTCTTCTTTTGCCAATCATCTCCAAGTTGATGAATCAAGGCAAAGCGTGCCATGCCCTAAAGGGGTGGGGTGGGATGGCAATTGCAACGAGTGGCAAGTTGTACAGATATAAGCTAAAGAAACGTTGTTAGACCATCTCTAATGGTTACTTAAAATTGTCATCAAATTTAAATTTGATGAAAAATAGCTTCAAAACTTGTTTCAACAGTTTCATCAAATACATATCAAATTCAGAACTTAGAATTTCACTTTTCTTTCACCAAATTGAGGACAATGTGTCTTTCATCAAATCACTGTTTCTTGTCATTAGATTTTTATCACCGGATGTTCTCCCAATCATCCTTCCGGATGACTATCTCAAGGCAAAAAATTTGTGAAAAAATTACACTATCCAATCGTCCACCTAGTCAACCGGTGATTTGATGAAACTCCAAAACTCTCTGTTGGAACACTTGATATCAAAGAAGCATTTATTCAAATTTTTACTCAATTAATAATTATACTTCTTCACTTCAATTAATAATTCAACTATAATATTTCTTATTTATTGCATTGCTGCATACACATAACTATAAACATATTCGGCAGCATATATGATAGTCTTGTGAGCAACAATGGTCGTTGGAGTTTGGATGAGCAACACGGGACTGAACCAACAATTAAGGCAAATCCATCTTACGATACCTTTCCAGAGCAGCATAAGAAGGCGACGGAGCAGGGACGGGCGGCATTAGTATCTCTTCATCAGACGGTGCTCTCCTGGAAGCAAAATCCTCAATATCACAAGGTAAGTAATTCATAGACTCTTCATCCGGGCACGACCTCTCTACTGAGAAAAAAGCAGCACATTCAACCTTACTTCTCTGAAAAGGTAGGTCCAGAATGCAATTCATCCTAACGTCTAGCACGTTCGTCTTGATCAACTCTCTGCATTCTGGATCTACCTGTGTGAAGTAGTTGTAACTTAGAGTAAGATTCGACAGGTCATCGAGCTGGCACAGGTATTCCGGTACTGTCCCATACAACTTGTTAAATGACAAGTTCAGCAGCTGCATCTTCTCCAAACACCCGAAAGAGAGCGGTATGGAACCCGTCAACTGGTTCATGCTGGCATCGAAGACAGTTGCTATCTTCAACAACCCAATTTCATACGGAAGACAACCAGACAGTTTGTTGTTCAAGAGCAACACCTCAAGCAAATTGATTTTAGCCTGGCCGATGTTTTTTTGGATTGGACCGATGAATTTGTTGTTCGCCAAGGTGAGGTAAAGCGCAGAGGTATCTCCCAAATTGTCCGGTATTTCCCCTGTAAACTGGTTGTTGTTGAGGAAGAGAGCGTCGAGGTTGAGATTGAACACTCGAGGATTAACCGGATCGGTGATGAAGTTGAACCGAAGGTCCAAAAAGGTTAGCTGGGTGGCGCCAAGAACGGAGTTTGGAAACGCCCCGGTGAGCTTGTTGTTGCTCAAGTCAACCTCGAAGAAAAAGCGAAATTTGGAAATTTTGGGGATTATTTTACCGATGAAGTTGTTGGAGTTGACATGGAAGTAGGCGACGTCCGGTAGTTGATCAAGGAAGCCAGCAGTGGTCAGTCGACTGCTATTGAAGTTGAACCCGTTGAAGTTGATGCCCGAAAGTCTGAGCGTGTTATCAGTGGGGATTTTGTCGCAATGGTAGCCCTTGTAAGCGTAGACATTCTTGCCCTTCCATGTTTTGGTGATGCCCTGAGGGTCGGAGGTTATTGTTTTTTTGAATCTTTGGATTACAAAAAAGGCTTGTTCAAGTGGGCGGAGTGGTGGTGGACGAGGGCATTCTACTGGGGGAGGGGGAGGGAGATTGCATTCGGATTTTGGATGAGAGGAAGAATAAGGTGGGTAACCTGGTGATGGTGATGGTGATGGTCGAGGAGGGCATTCTACTGGGGGAGGGGGAGGGAGGGGACATTCGGATTCTGGAGGAGGAGAGGAATAAGGTGGGTAACCTGGTGATGGTGGTGGTGATGGTGATGGTGATGGTGATGGTGAAAGAGGGCATTCTACTAGGGGAGGGGGAGGGAGGGGACATTCGGATTCTGGAGGAGGAGAGGAATAAGGTGGGTAACCTGGTGATGATGATGGTGATGGTGAAAGAGGGCATTCTACTTGGGGAGGAGGAGGGGGAGGGAGAGGGCATTCGGATTCTGGAGGAGGGGAGGAATAAGGTGGGTAACCTGGTGATCATGATGGTGATAATGATGGTGGAGGAGGGCATTCTACCGGGGGAGGGAGAGGCGGAGGACATTCGGATTCTGGAGGAGGGGAGGAATAAGGTGGGTAACTACCTCCACTGATTATGATTTCGAGTGTTTCTCTGGTGTTTTGAGAAACAAAAGCTGAAGTGTTTCCATTTGCTTTTTGGAAACATGAAGAGAAGATGAAAAATGTGAGAAATAGAATTGCCATGGAAAGAAAGCTGTTGCCCATCTCCCTCTCTCTCAAATTGAAATTAAGATGGTTTTCTCAAGAAGGGGGAGGGAAGAGGAAATATATAAAGGAACAACACAAAGTAAAGGACAGTCGTTCACAACTTGCATGTAAGTGAAGACAAACTATAAAAAAATATGGTAGGACAGGGATAGGGAGAGGGACAGGGACAGGGAATCCGGATCCTCGGTCGCCTTTGCCTGTAGCCCTTTCCTGTAGCGCCCCAAAACAACGTCGTTTTGGGGCAACTTTTCAAGAAGAAAAAAAAAAAAAAAAAAAAGAGAAAAAAGAAGAACATAACTAGGATTGGGGGAAGAACCCATTAATGGCATCAAACCCATTCTTTCTCTCCCTCTCCTTCGTTTTTTTCTTTCTTTTTTTTCTTGTCTTCATCCCTCTATTTCCTCTTGATTCTGTGTTTATGGGTGTAGCATTAGCATCCACAAGTCCTCATCAAAAGAAAAAGCACGATCATCATCAAAGCACAGTTCAAAAACCCTAGATCACCATCTTCATCTTCATCAACAATTGAATCTACACCAACAAACCCATGTTGTGGGAAGAGATCCAGATCCAACTCTGTGTTTTTGTTTCTTTCTCTTTCTCTCTCCTTTTTTTTTTTTTTTCCTTTTTTTCTGGGTCGTTTTGGGGCAACTTTTCATGAAAAAAAAAAACAAACAAACAAACAAACAAACAAACAAACAAACTCAGAAACAGAGAGAAAGAGGGAAGAAGATGGCTATCTATGTCTACCATGACTTACCAAGAACAGAGCTCTGTCGAATGGCCATGGTCATCCAAAGAAGAATTTCCCAAGAACACATAGAATAATTTGGACAATCCAAAATGGCAATGGTCATCATCCAAAATGGCCATTTTTCCCAAGAACACAGAGAATAATTTTATAATCATCATCAATAACAAACCCAGAAAAAAAGAAAAAAAAAACAGAGAGATTGTAAATTGATCTAGGTTGTTGATGTAATTGTGTTTGAAGCACTTAATTAATTTTTTTTTTTTTTGTGTGTGTCTCTGTTTTTTCTAATTTTTACAGAGTTAGGATTGATCTTCCCACCATTGAAGTCCGATAGAGGCAAACCAGGAAGAAGAAAACCAGGAAGAAGAAGAAGAATAAGAAAGAAGAAGAGGAAAAAGAAAACCAGCAAACCCGGCCTCATGTCCTTCTTCATCCGCTTCATCCGTGCTCCTCGACGCCATTAATGGGTTCTTCCCCCAATCCTAGTTCTGTTCTTCTTTTTTCTCTCTTTTTTTTTTTTCTTGAAAAGTTGTTCCAAAACGACGTCGTTTTGAGGCGCTACAGGAAAGGGCTACAAGCAAAGGCGACCAAGGATCCGGATTCCAGGAACAGGGACAGGGACAGAGACAGAGACAGAAGACGACTTGACTCAAAAGACCTTGGATTTTCGATAAAAGGTTTGTCACCGACAAAAACGAAGAGGATTTTCGATAAGGGGTTTGTTGTCGACACTCACCCATTTTCGATAAGAGGATTTTCGATACGATTAAGAGGTTCAGAGAGGGTCCAACTGCAGTCCATAAAAGAATTTTCCAAGTACCGGACAAAAACGTGGTATTCTAATCAAAAGGAGTGTGTCACCGACACTCACCGGTTTTGCCAGTGATGTGAGGTGATTTTTTTTTTCTTTTTTTTCTTTGTTTTTGAACTAAAAGGTGGTATGGTGATGTTATTTAGTGGTAATGAGTTATGGTTACGTCATGTTTCAAATATGTTATAATTAATGAAGTAAAATTTATAATTTTGTATTAGGTGAGTAAAAAATAATAGAGGCATGGTGGTTTGTGATTGGCAAGGAATATGGTCACATGACACCCCTAAATTAAGAAATAATTTTTAATAGTATGATATTTATACAATGTTTCACATTAAAATATTTATATAAAAAAATTAGACTTTTTTTTTAAAATTTAAAAGATATATTAAGTACCATAAAATTGAACATAATTATATTGAACTTTCTTCAAAATTTATTAATTTAAATAAAATTTAGCTAATTTCTCAATAGTATTTTGTTAGTTACATGAATAAAAAAAATGATGTTATTTATTTAATATTAGAATATATACAGTACATTCGTATTTATTCATGTATTTATAGGAAAAATTTATAATACACGTTCTTTTTTTGATATGTACTATATGTATAGTTATGAACTTTGTGATCTTTGATTATAACTTGTTGGGTTATTGATTATGAACATAATTATATCAAACTTATAAGATTAAATATATTTGTAGTAAAAACTAGCAACAAATGGTAATTAGAGTCATATTAGTAAACTTTTTTATTAGGGGTGAGCATAATTTAATTTGGTTTGTTTAAGAATAAACTAATAGCCAAACGATTACTTACAGATTTTTAAAATTTAGAATGAAACTATAAAAATCTTAAAATCAAATCAAACTAAAGAAATAATTTTATAACATAATCACAAAATATTACTCATAACTTACTTGAACATTAAGCAATGTGTTATCATTTTACAACTAAAAACAATTTACATGATTATTTAAAACTTAATTCTACTACTATTTAATTGAACATAATTTACTATTTAATAAGGTCCCTTACTACTACATTAAATTATTAAATAAATTATTTGGACATGTTAAGTATTTTTAAAAAAATATTTGAATTTATAAAAATTACTAAATAATTTTTATTTATCCTACTTATTGAGACTTCACTTACTATTTAATCAAATTCACTTACTACTCAATTAAATCTCATTTACTAGTCCATAAGACTCCACAACTACTCAATCAAACTTGACTTACTACTCAGCCACCACTACTATTACCACTACTACCATCGGTACCGCTATCACCACCATTACCACTATACTACTACCACCACTACCATCACCACCTTCATCAACATTGTCATTGTTTCCATAAACATCACTAAAATTTTACTACAACTACCATCACTACCTACCACCACCATCACCATCACCATCACCATCACCATCACCATCACCATTAACGCTACCATGCCACTACCACCACCACTACCACTATGCCACTACCACCACTACTACTGTCACCACCACCATGCCACTACCACCACCATCACCATCATATCACAACTACTACTCAATCAAACTTCATTTATTACTCAATCAAACATGACTTACTATTCAATAAGACACTACTTAATTGGACTTGACTTACTACTTAATTAAATCTCACTTACTACTCAATTAGATTCTATTTATTATTTCATCAAATTTATCATTGTCCCAAAAAAATTGAAAAATACTCATTGTGTTTCCACTTACTACTTCACTAGACTCTATTTATTACTCAGTTTTAGTTTCACTTACTACTCAATGAGTTTCCACTTGCTATTTCACTATACTCTACTTATTATTTCACTAGACTTTACTTACTATTTAATGAGTTTCCACTTACTATTCATTACACTTCACTTACTCCTCAATTTTGATTTCACTTACTACTTAATAAGCTTCCAGTTACTACTTCAATAGACTCCATTATCTACTCAATTTTGGTTTCACTTACTAACCAATGAGCATCCACTTACTATTTCATTACAGTTCACTTACTACTTAATGAGATTCTACTTACTACTAAATTAAACCCCACTTACTATTTAATGAGACTTCACTTACTACTCGTCAATTGTTTACTTATTACTCCATCAAACTTGATTTACTATTCGATTGAACACTACTTATTACTCAATGAGACTTAACTTACTACAAAATCAAACTCCACTTCACTACTACTTAAAAAGACATCAATCAATTGGATTTGATTTACTACTCATTTAAATCCCATTTAGTTGTATCATATTTAAAAAATCTAGAAATCCCCTAGATATTGATTTGTGATTATGTATCAATTTTAAACAGTTAATAACAATCCAATCAAACAATCCAAGACAAATCGACACAAAGATTTTACGTGAAAAAATCACAATTTGAGCGCCTCCAATTGTGATAAAAAAAAAAATCACGGGCAAAAGTTACAAAACAATCCACTAAGAAGACAAAAGGAATTACACAAGTATACTTTCAATTACCTAGCGAATTCACTCCCGAATTGAACCGACCCCTATATGCCTCTTCCACCACGGTCTTCACCTCGGAATTGTCTTGCCCAACGTTGAATCCACAACACCGATGTCGAATCCACGACAATGAGCCACTCCAGAATCCACCAAAACTTCTAGCCCAAATTCTCCGGAATCCACCGAAGAACAACTCTCTCTTTTGTATTGAACGAAACAAACAATCCTTTGATGTATACTTTTCAAACCATGAGTTAAACTCAAAAAAACATCAAAGAAACTAGCAAAGAAGCTCCAGATATAAATCCTAATATCCAAAAAGAATATCTGGAAGTCGTACCCTAAAATCGGACTGAAACAAAATTTATAAAAAACAGATCCACGATCTCCACTCGAGCACAAGAATGGCCGCTCGAGCGGACTAACGCTCGAGTGCAGAAAGTTTTGCTCGAGCGCAGAAACATAACTTCCAGTATTTTTGCAGACAGTTCAAACTTCTGGAGCCAAAGATTCTCCGCTGTAGCACACAAATGGCCGCTCGAGCGGACAAGCAACTGCGACTGCATTTTGCTTTTTGCTTCAGGGGCATTGCCTTTCGACCCCACCTGGGCGTTGCCTCGGACCCGCCAAGGGGCACTGCCTCCTGGACTCCCGCGAGCTGACCGAGCAGTTCGATCCCCGACATAGTCAGCGAAGTGGCAAACATGAAAAAATTAACTTCTGAAACATCTCTGCAAGGCACAATTCGGGTTGGATTCGCATCTAAAAACTCATAACCTCACTGAAATAAAAGTTGAACAAAATTACAACTGAAAGGAGTTTTGTCAAACGGGATTGCCAAAAATAAAAACCTAACAATATTAAATCGCATTTACTATTCAATGAGACACTCCACTTACTAATCATTCAAATTTCACTTACTACTCAATTAAATATAGCTTACTATTCAATAAGACACTACTTTACTAGACTTGACTTACTATTTAATTAAATCTCACTTACTACTTAATGAAACTTTACTTACTATTTTATTAGACTTTGCTTACTACTCAATTAAACTCTATCTATTACTCAGTAAGACTTGACCTACTATTAAATTAAAACTTACTTACTACTCACTTAACTTACTCTACTAACTACTCAATTAAATTCATTCATTACTCAATCAAACATGACTTACTCAATAATACACCACTTCATTTGATCTATCCTACTCAATGATACTTGATTTACTATCCCATTAAACTTGAATTACTCCTTATTTTAAACGACATTCACTACTCTATCAGATTCAATTTATTATTCAATGAAATTTCACTTATTACTATTTAATGAGAATTCACTTGCTACTCCATTAGACTCGACTTATTACTAAAAGAAATTTTATTTACCACTCAATGAGACTCCACTTACTACTCTATTAGACTCGACATATTACTTAATGAAACTTCATTTAGCACTTAATGAGACTCCACTTAATTACTATTCCATCAAACTTGATTTACGATTCAATCAAATATCGCTTACTAGTCAATGGTACTCCACTTGCTGTACTTACTACTCCATTAGACAACTACTCAATCAAACGTTTGATACTCGACTTTCTACTTCATTAAACTTGACTTACTATTAAATAAAGTCCTATTTGGAGAGTGTCATACTAAATGATAAGTCGTTTCAAAACAAATGGTAAGATAATTCATAACGAGTGATAAATAAATTTAGAAATCTAACCAGTTTTAGAGAGTATCATAGTATGATCTCATTTATCACTGAATGAGATTTCACTTACTATTTCATTTAAGTTTGACTGATAACTTTGTTAAACCGCATTTACTACTTAAGGAGATTTCACTTAGTTATTATTTATTGAATTTTCACTTACTACTCAATCAAACTATATTTACTATTTAATTAAACATGACTTATCAATCAATAAGACACCACTTCAATAGACTTAAGTTAATAGTCAATGAAATTATACTTAAATAGCAAACAGTAACTATAAATGTTACCAAACAGGCCCTTAAATAGTAATTACTATTTTGAAGTGTTGTAGGTAAATATAATAATAATAATAATAATAATAATAATAATAATAATAATAATAATAATAACTATTTTAAATTATTGCTTTTAAAATTAAGTTTAAATAACTTATAATTTAAAAATATTTTATTTACAATTTTTTATTTTTTATTTATTTTTAATATTATATCAAAAATTAATTATTTTAAAAAATTAGTAAATTTTAACAAATTTTAATAAATTAATATTTACCTATCATATTTTACTTTTTACAAATCATAACAAGACAAAATATAGACGGAAAATAGTTAAATATGGTATGTCATTAGTTTTATGTATTTAAAATTAAGGATAAATTCCACTTTGCCCCCTAAAGTTTCACCCATTTTTCACTTTAGCCCTTTAAGTTTGATTTTTTCCACTTTAGCCTTTCGTGTTTGCAATCCTTCCCACTTTGACCCTTTAAGTTTGAGTTTTCTCACTTTGACCCTTTATGTTTGCGATCATTCCCACTTTGACCCTTCATATTTGCAATCCTTCCCACTTTACTCATAGACTAACTTCCATCCAAAAAACTAACAAAATCCACCACATCACCAACACATCAACTCCATGTGTGATGTAAAAAATCCACTAAAGATGCAAAAAATAAAAAATAGAAAACAAAAAAATTGAATTTTTTTTTTTTATTTAGTGAACTTTTTTTCAAATCTATACATAAACATTATTACATTATAGATGCATCTAGATTAGATGCACCTAAAAAAATAAAAACAAATTTAACTAAAAAAAAAAGTTCACTAAAGACAAAAAAGAAAACGATAGTAACTTTTTATTTCAGAATTGATAATACAGGTGTTTGAATCAGTATGTTTTTATTTTTTTTCATCTTTAGTAAACTTTTTTTCTTTTTTTAGTTAAATTTGTTTTTTTTTTTTTTTTTGGTGCATCTAATCTAGATATAATGTAATAATGTTTATGAATAAATTTGAAAAAAAAAAAAAAGTTTCACTAAAGGCTAAAAAAAATTTCATTTTTTTTTGTTTTCTATTTTTCATTTTTGCGTCTTTAGTGAATTTTTTACATCACACATGGAACTGTTTTGTTGGTGATGTGGCAGATTCTATTAGTTTTTTAGATGGAAGTTAGTGTAAGAGTAAACTGAGAATGATTGCAAACATAAAAGGCTAAAGTAGGAAATATCAAACTTAAAGGACTAAAATAGGAAGGATTGCAAACATAAAAGGTCATAGTGGAAAAAATAAACTTAAAGAGCCAAAGTGGGAAATGGCTGAAATTTTAAGGGGGACAAAGTGTAATTTACCCTAAAATTAATTTAAAATATAAAAGAGGGCATCATTTTCAAGAATTGGAAGTGACCTAGTTAGCAAGAAATATTTTAATAGTAAGTTTATTAATAACAAATAATAAGTGAGTGAATACCAAATAGTAAGTATGTTTGTAAAAAATGATAAGTTAGAGTCAATTTTTATTTTTTTTTCAAAATTAACCAAAACTACTTTATTTTTTGGAACACCTCACCACTTTGTCTATCTAGTTTTACTTTTGATTCATTTAATGGTTAGCATTTATCTTATCTAAATCTAATGGCCTATGTATTTTTTATGTACCATACATGAAAACCACTTTCATGTATAGTAGAATTTTGCCCAAAGAGAGTTTTAATGGTGTGTTTTATC
This sequence comes from Camellia japonica, assembly GCA_030407325.1. Lineage (NCBI taxonomy): Eukaryota > Viridiplantae > Streptophyta > Magnoliopsida > Ericales > Theaceae > Camellia > Camellia japonica. The sequence goes on along the minus strand of JAPPVO010000059.1, from coordinate 133,766,322 downwards.
ATATGATATAATATTTTGATCTGAGTTTTTATTTTTTATTTTTTATTTTTTGTTTTTTTTGCTTTTCTACAGTAGAGGTCTCTGATTAGAGTGGGAAATTATTCAGTATTTTCGGAGTACTATGTGTTTGTACTCCCTAACCAATCATTATTCAATATGTCCCTTCATATTCTTCAATCACCTAACATAATATCTCACCTATCCATATTTTTCACTAATCTTAATATTATAAAATATCACATATTTATATTCTAAAATTACTAAATAATTATCCAATTATAACTCTACTATTAGAATTCTCCATCACTACTCTTGGATTTTTATCCATGTGAGGATGATCCTAAAATAATAAAATAATTATTGGAGAAACTCTTTTGTGATGCAATCGGAGTGAAAGGATTTGAATAGACACATCGCGCTTGATAAGAAAGCATGTAAACTATGGAACTAGACAACTAGCTAGAATCACTTGGTCTTATAGAGAGACTAGTCTTGAGATATCATGAATTCAGATATTTTAGGTTTAATTTTTTTTATTTTATTTGTTAATATTGTGCTTGGTCTTAATGAACGTAGTTGCAGTTAGTCCTGACTTAAAATGGGACTTTTAATATATAATCACAAAAAAATAAATAAGGCAAAATAAAATAAAAAAATGTGGGTCAGTGGAATTATTATTATCATTATTTTAACTTGTTAATACCTACAAAGTCTGCTTTGTATAGCATCACTTTATACACTAAAATTTATTACATAGATGAAGAGATGAAAAAATCATTATAAATTTTAAAAAATATTACAACTGGCTTTGTTATGCTATAGTTTGACAAAATTTAGTTTACATATATATATATATATATTAAAAATAAAATTTAAAGTTATAACAATATTGATTTAACTATAATAAAATATCAGATAAATATTGTTTTTCTCACACTTTTAGATGCAACTAATTAAGTCAGCATTAACTATAAGACCCCTTTAACTTGAATGTTGATGTTTGATTGGACCTTAGTTTTAAGTCTACTAATACTAAAAGATTAAAATTATTTAGAAATTGCATAATTTTGTAAAGTTTGGGGGCAAAGTAATTGCCTTCTTTTCCTTTCATCAAAGCCGGATAATTACACTTGTAAATTTTATTATGTAAAAAACGTAAGTTTATTTTTCTAATTATTAATCTAAATAACTGATCGTTCGATTTAAGAATGTTAGGTTTTGTTCTTGACAATCTCGTTTGACAAAACTCTTTTCAGTTGTAATTTTATTTGATCTTTTATTTTAGTGAGGCTGTGAGTTTTTAGATGTGAATCTAACCCGAATTGTGCCTATGCAGAGGAGTTTGTGATCGTATCCTATCATGTTTGCCACTTCACTAACTATGTCGGGGATCGAGTTTGTGATCTTAAATCAAAAAAAATTTCGTAGCATAGTTTTGCAAGCTTGAGATTTTGGAGAAGTCTTTGGTGCATATTGGAATTGATAAGAATATCCATTACATGTTAATATGGGTGTGCTTTCTGTGATCTTTACTCATTTCAGAGTGTGTGTTCTTTGATTAGTATGTCTCATTTTGTACACACTCTTGGATTAGCAAATATCATAATCTTCCACCTTAGTGATCATTTTTCTCTATGGACTTCTAACATTGTGTCTTTTGCTTTTCTAAAGGAATTGATTTATACTAGCACATCATGGGTAATGTTGAGTCTCTTAACCACCTTCCATCTTTTGCATCTCCACAGCTTTCCCATCCGTTCTTTGTAGTCTAGCCATGAGAAAAAGGCTACCTCAGAGTTACCAACTAGGCTATCCTTATTATATCCATGTTTCTCTAGTTCAGTTTCCATACTCTTGAGCGTGCAAGCCGCCAATGAATGTGTACAAAAAAAATAAAATAAAATAAAATAAAAAGAAAAAATAAGATTCATTGACTTTCCTTAGTTGTTCTTAGATTCTCTTGCCTGAGGTCCAGCTTTCAGATCACTACTACGATTTGAATCTAGTGTTTGTCGAACTCCAAAAGTCACACACACACTTTTTTCATGGGATCTATGCTTTTCACATGTGGTATCACATTCTTTCATGAGGAATTTTCTACAGGCTGTGCACATTATGTTTTCAAGTAATTGTATTTCTTGGATAAACCTGTGTGTTTTAAGGTACAAATCTGAAATTCCTTACTTACTTCACCATAATTTGTTTTTGTCTTTTTCTTCTTGTTCACTATTTTCAATGTTTGTGGTTGCTTTTAGTAAGGGGGAGTTTGGTTTATCATTGATTGATTTGGTAAGGGAGATTGGCATTAGTTGGTTTGCTTGTTGCTATTCACTGCTTCTTCTTTGTTTATCCACTGCTTATTATTATTGCTTCTGTGGTTTATGTTCTTGCGTTAGTTAATTGAGCTTCCTTTAACAATTCGTGACAAAAAAGAGAAGAAATGTTGGCGGATGCATGTGTCTTAGGATTTTATGTATTCACGCTACATGTTCTTATATACCTTAGGATTTCATGTATTCATGCTACATGTTCTTAAAAAAATCTCCAATTTTTATCTATTCATGTGTCTTAGGATTTTCATCTATTCATGCTGCATGTTCTTAAAATCTCCAAGTTGCATCAATTCATGTTTTCCATCTCATGCTTCAAGATAATCTTGCCATATGTCTATTATTTTTTTATATACTCTTGTGGCACTAATAGTTGTTTTGGAGATTGTGGCACTAATAGTTGTTTTTCAGATCATGACCTAGAGAAAGTAGTTTAGTTTTTTTGGCTGTAATGGGTTGGGGTGATTAGGATTTTGTTTGTTAGGTGTGTTTTGTCACGGCATTGCCAAAGGGGGAGATTGTTAGATTTTATTCTTGGCAATCCCATTTGACAAAACTCCTTTCAATTGTAATTTTATTCGATTTTTTATTTTAGTGAGGCTGTTATAGCAATCCCGGGTTTTACCCCTTGTGTACAGTGATCCGGACTTGTTTCCGTGGATGTTAGTAGTTGCGTATATCTTGTTGCATCCTTTCATACTTTGTATTTGAGTTATAGGATGTGTTGGGCAGGTTTGTTACAGGTTGGTTGAGCTTAAAAACCAAACGTAGTTGCCCAGATTTTTGCCTTCACGCTCGAGCAGAGCTTTTGACACTCGAGCGGGCCCTTCGTTGTTGCTTCTCCGCTCGAGCGGGTGTTTTGACTTTTGAGCGTGATTTTCCATCTCCCAGTATTTCCTCTGCAGTGTTGGACGCTCGAGCCGCTCGAGCGGGAGTTTTGACGCTCGAGCGTGAGTTTGTGTGTGACGCTCGAGCGGGGAGTTTTACGCTCGAGCGGGGACCTAGTTCAGCAAAAGTTCTGTGAGTGTGTATCCGCCGCTCGAGCGGGAGTTTTGACGCTCGAGCGGGAGTCTGTGAGTGACGCTCGAGCGGGGTTTTCCACGCTCAAGCGGGGCGATTTTTATAATAACTTCGGGATTCCATTTTTGAATCACTTTTTCACATCTCTTCTCTCTCTTACTTTTTCAAAAGACACCGTTGGAGAGCTTCTCTCTCTAAACCCTTCACTTCTCTCTAGGTATTGATCTAGTAGGAGTTGTTTCCTCACCTTTGGCCTTTACAAAAGTTGTGTTGATCGTCGAGGGCTACGTTTTGATCCGAGCATATTGAGTTTTGGAGCACTTTGAGTTTCGTCATCTTCTTCCTTTGAGCTCCGAATTTGAGGTAGGGATATCCTACTCCTTCTCATGAGCTTTGTCTTTGAATTTTAGCATTTTGATGAGTTGGGGATTGTTGGGTAATTTTGAGAAAGTTTGGGCCTTTGTGTAATTTTACAAAAGTTGGGGATTTTGTTTATATAAACTTATATGCATGTTTGGCATAGAGAAATGAGATCAATATTGGATTATTGGTGAAAATGGAACCTTAGGGTTGTGATGTTAATTATGGGAAATGCTCTAATTACATTGATAAATTAATTGGTATAATTAATTTGAAGAAAAGAGGAATTGAATTGAGAATGTTGGAATTCGATGTGTATGGGATTAAAGGGTGTAGTTAGATTCATTCATCGATCACCTAGTTGAAATGTTGATTATATATCCATTTGGTGCATTTATTTTCAGTATAGAAATAACTGCTTTGGGCTATCAGTGGAGGATAGTCTTGATTGTTGTAGACAATGCATGAGGATTAGGCAAACTAAAACTAATCGATTGAGTATGCTATCGAATATAGCGACCGGAATAATACATTAACTCTATGTATTGATTGATTGTATATAATCTATGTTTATATACATGTGTTGTGTGGGAGAAGATAGGAGATGTACTCCACGGTTTAGGGGAAGATAGGGGATGGACCTCTAAACCGGATTTTGTGTGACATTGATACAGCATTACAATGTGTATCAAGTGTTGATTATGGAAGTGTTCGACTTGATTTGATATAGCACCAAAATGTATATCGTTATCAATTGTGAAGTATAGAAGTGATTCTATGTTATGTTGATACAGCACCGAAATGTGTATCTTTCGTAAAGTGTGGAAATGGTTCATGTGTTATCGATACAGCATTACAATGTGTATCCGTCATGAATTTCGAAAGTGTTTTAAAGATGAGTCTAAATCTCATTAAGTTATTTAGCTAGGTGTTGAGCCTTGTTTTCAAACTCAAAGTTGAAAAAGAAATGGGAAATGAAATGTAACATGGACTTAATGTCATGAAACCGAAATGTGATATATGTGGATGTACCTGTGTTGACCATCTATCAACTGCTAATCTTTTAGTCATTGTTCATAGCTGGTTTAGTGTATTTCTACTAGGCTGTGGCTCACCCTTTATGGGACATCATTTTCAAGTACAGGTAACATGCCACCTCCAAGGACATAGCTTGGGAGGCGAGAGGCAGACATACCTTTGTCGTTTTGTTATCTTTTGGATGTATTACATGTAAATTTCAAGCCAAGGGCTTAATGTGTATTTGAGTTAGTACTCTCCTTTTTGTAACCAAGTGTTAACTTGGAAAGCTGTAAGCCCGTAGGGCATTTGCTTTTGTTGTTAACATGTAATACTCATTGTAATGAACTACTATGATGAATAGAAGAATATATATCTTTTATATCAATGCATGACTAAATTGATGGATTTTAATGTTATCTTTTTGAGGGCGTTACAACTTGGTATCAGAGCGCACAGGGTTCGAATACTTTGGGTACGTGGGAAGTGATTAGTATCACAATGGGTTTGTCTCGCTTGTTAGAGACTTAAGTGTAATGTTATGTGCTTATGTGATAACATGTTTATGTGACTATTTGGGTATGGGATTTAGTTTCTAGGATGTTGATTGGATCTTTGAGTTTCTGGGAGTCCTATTGGAAAAGCACTTGATCAATACTGTTTCTAATTGGAACTCTAGCAACGCCTCGGGACTATCATTATCCGGAAATGAAATTCGTAAGTGCTTATGTGTTTATGTGCTTACGTGGAGTGAATTACAGTTGTCCATGTATTAGGACGTGAGTGTTATAGCTTCGGCACATTTGTCAATGTGTTAATGTTCTTCGTTACCTTTATTAGGATGTTAGGACGAGGACGTGGTGGTAGGCGAGGTAGGCCTAGGAGGCAGGAGGTGCCTATACCGAATGACATTCCGGCACAGCAGGAGGGGGTTGGCCAGGCCAATGTGGCTGAGCCAGCAAGTCAGCAGGCCATAGGCGCCTTAGCCCGCGAGATGGCAGGAGCATTGAGAGCATCCATGGACATTCTCAGAGCTGAGAATCAAGTCCAGGCCCCGAGTGTTGATGTAGGGCCTTCCTCCTTGAAGAGGGAGTTTTTCCGGTCTAATCCGGACGAGTTTGTTGGGGATCCGAAGGAGCCACTTAAGGCGAATGAGTGGTTGGAACAGATGAGTAAGACGTTTGAGATGCTTGGCATCGAGGACGGAGCATTGAAAGTGACCTTGGCATCTTTCCAACTGAAGGGGGATGCGGGTCAGTGGTGGAAATTTATGAGGGGTCGTATTGGTGGCACTTGGGAGGCTTTTGTGGGTGCTTTCCAGGAGAAGTTCTTATCTCCAGCAGTCAGAGAGAAGCTGAGAGATCAGTTTTGCCAGCTTTTGCAGTTGAGTTCTTCAGTGGCTGAGTATGAGGCTGCTTTTACTAGCTTGTCCAGGTTCGCACTTGAACTTGTGGCGTCCGAGGAACGCCGCTGTATCGAGTTTGAGAAGAGGTTGAGGTGCGGCCTCAAGATGAGAGTTGGTGGGTCTATGATCCGAGACTATGGGCGCTTGGTTGATGCTGCAGCCCATATGGAGATCATGATGCAGGAGGAGGAGGGATAGAGAGGCTCCAAGAGGAGCCAGCATGGTCAGGGTGATGGCAGGAGACAGAGGGGTGCTAACCCTCAGCAGTCTTAGGGTGGTGTTGCTAGATCGACCTTTCCAGTGCCGAGTGCAGGCTCGGGGAGAGGCAATCAGAGAGACTTCACATGTTACAAGTGTGGTCAGCAGGGCCACAAGGCTTCAGTTTGCCCACAAAAGGGAGGAGGTCAGAGAGCTGCTTCATCTTCAGCTAGACCGCAGAGCCAGAGTTAGGGCAGGGGCCAGTCCTTGTCTTGTTATGAGTGTGGTCAGCCCGGGCACCTGAAGAGGTTTTGCCCGCAGTTGAATGCCACTTCGAGCGCATCTGGTTCTAGGCAGACGCAGAGCTTTCAGCCAGCTCAGTCTGTGCAGGCCTCGAGGGCCAATCCGGGAGCTTCGTCATCCCAGTCTGTGCAGCAGTCGTATGCTCCGAGGGGTGAGCAGGTGGATCAGGGGCCTTCAGGGCGCGTGTATGCTGTTACCGCGCAGGACCTGGTACCGGTTCCATCAGTTATGAGAGGTACCTTTCTATTTTGCAACTCGGTTGCTAGTGTATTGATTGATACGGGTGTGTCTCATTCCTTTGTATCTGCTGCATTTGCATCTATTTTGGAGTTGGAGTTGGCGCAAGTCTGTGCAGGCCTCGAGGGCCAATCCGGGAGCTTCGTCATCCAGTCTGTGCAGCAGTCGTATGCTCGAGGGGTGAGCAGTGGATCAGGGGCCTTCAGGGCGCGTGTATGCTGTTACCGCGCAGGACCTGGTACCGGTTCCATCAGTTATGAGAGGTACCTTTCTATTTTGCAACTCGGTTGCTAGTGTATTGATTGATACGGGTGTGTCTCATTCCTTTGTATCTGCTGCATTTGCATCTATTTGGGAGTTGGAGTTGGCGCAAGTCTGTGCAGGCCTCGAGGGCCAATCCGGGAGCTTCGTCATCCCAGTCTGTGCAGCAGTCGTATGCTTCGAGGGGTGGGCAGGTGGATCAGGGGCCTTCAGAGCGCGTGTATGCTGTTACCGCGCAGGAGCTGGTACCGGTTCCATCAGTTATGAGAGGTACCTTTCTGTTTTGCAACTCGGTTGCTAGTGTATTGATTGATACGGGTGCGTCTCATTCCTTTGTATCTGCTGCATTTGCATCTGTTTTGGAGTTGGAGTTGGAGTTGGCGCAATTAACATCTCCTATATGTGTTGTATCACCTGTGGGGGTGAATTGATTTTGAAGCACGGATGTAGAGGTTGTGATATAGAGGTTGCTGATCATGGCTTCTGTTTCCTTTTGTAGTTATGCCCATGAAGGGTTTTGATGTTATTTTGGGTATAGACTGGCTATCGTCATACCGAGCTGTTATCGATTGCTACTGCCAGAGGGTCACAGTATGTACCTTGAGCGGGGAGTGTTTTCATTTCTTGGGGGATCGGCTTGGTAGTGTGTTGCCACCGGTGTATGATCCACGAGGGCGGAGTGAGCTTAGTGGTCTTCTTGCTAGCCTTTTGAGTAGTGAGTGTGATGAGGCCCAGATTGTATTACCGAGAGTGGTTTGTGAGTATTCGGATGTTTTTCCCGAGGATCTCGTTGGTTTGCCACCTCACCGTGAGATTGGGTTCTCCATTGATTTAGTGCCCAGCACGGCGCCGATTTCTATGGCACCTTACCGTTTTGCCCCAGCCGAGTTGAGTGAGTTGAAGATTCTGCTCCAGGAGTTGCTGGATAAGGGCTTTGTTCGCCCTAGTGTTTCGCCGTGGGGAGCACCGGCCCTCTTTGCTAAAAAGAAAGATGGTGCCTTGAGATTTTGTATCGACTACCGGAAGTTGAATCGGGCTACGGTCAATAATAAGTACCCTATGCCCCGTATAGATGATCTGTTTGACCAGTTGAAGGGTTCCCGTTGTTTCTCTAAGATAGACTTGAGATCGGGTTACCACCAGTTGAGGGTCAGGGAGGAGGATATTCCGAAGACGGCATTCTGTACGCGGTATGGCCATTATGAGTTTCTGGTGATGCCATTTGGGCTCACCAATGCACCGGCAGTCTTTATGGATTTGATGAACCAGATCTTCCTGGAATTCTTAGATCGTTTTGTAGTCGTTTTTGTGGACGACATTCTTATCTATTCGCCTTCGGAGGAGGAGCACGAAGAACACTTGAGAGTGGTGCTTGAGTTACTTAGAGCCCATAGGCTGTATGCCAAGTTTGGAAAGTGTGAGTTCTGGCTAGGAGAAGTCAAGTTCTTAGGCCATGTAGTATCCGGGAAAGGGGTGTCTGTTGATACATCCAAGATGGAGGCAGTGCAAGATTGGGCACAACCTAAGAGTGTTTTTGAGATCCGCAGTTTTCTGGGGTTAGCTGGATATTACCGCCGGTTTGTGAAGGATTTCTCCAGGCTAGCTTCGCCGTTGACTAGATTGACTCGGAAGGGAGTCAAGTTTGTGTGGAGTGAGACTTGCGAAAAGTCATTCCAAGAGCTGAAAGTTAGGTTAACCACCGCTCCGATCTTGATTATTCCGGAGAGAGGGTTGGGATATGCGGTTTATTGTGATGCCTCACGAGAGGGTTTGGGTTGTGTGTTGACGCAAGAGGGGAAAGTGGTTGCCTATGGCTCACGTCAATTGAAAATTCAAGAGAAGAATTACCCTACACATGACCTAGAGCTAGCAGCAGTGATCTTTGCCTTGAAAATCTGGAGGCATTACCTATATGGTGAGAAGTTCGAGGTGTTCTCGAACCATAAGAGTTTGAAGTATCTGTTTACACAGAGAGACTTAAATCTGAGGTAGAGAAGGTGGATGGAGTTCATTGAGGACTACGACTTCGAGTTACACTATCATCCGGGAAAGGCCAATGTTGTAGCCGATGCCCTTAGTAGAAAATCCATTAGTGATGTAGCTTGTATAGCCATCCGGGAGTGGGAGATGTTGGGGGCACTTGGCGAGTTCGATTTGCTTTTGGGCGAATATGTTGAGGCTGCAGCCTTGTTTTCTGTTGTTGCGCGGCCTACACTTGTGACTCGAGTGTTAGAGGCGCAGGGAGGTGACCCTGAGGTAGAAGCCCTCCGGGAGAAGATCTCCGGTGGGAAGGTTGAGAAGGGTTTGACGGTGTATCCCGACCAGAGTGTGAGATACCGAGACCGATTGTTTGTGCCGAAGTCCTGCCGAGAGGAGGTACTCCGAGAGTTTCACCATTCACGCCTTGCGGTGCATCCGAGAGGCACCAAGATGTATCATGATTTGGGGCGCCAGTTTTGGTGGCGGGGTATGAAGAGAGATGTGGCAGTTTTCGTGTCGAAGTGCCTTACCTGTCAGCAAGTGAAGGCCGAGCATCAGAGGCCAGCGGGTTTGTTGCAACCCTTGCCTATTGCCGAGTGGAAGTGGGAGCACGTCACTATGGACTTCGTTGTAGGTCTTCCGAGGACTCAGCGGGGTAGTGATGCTATTTGGGTGGTTGTAGACCGGTTGACTAAGTCGGCGCACTTTATCCCTATGCGCGTGAGAGATTCGGTAGATCACCTTGCCGATTTGTATATTCGGGACATAGTGAGATTGCACGGGGTCCTAGTGACGATTGTCTCAGATAGAGATCCTCGTTTTACTGCCAGGTTGTGGCAGAGTTTGCAGAGTGCCTTGGGTACTAAGTTGACCTTTAGTATGGCTTATCATCCTCAGACTGACGGGCAGTCCGAGCGTACTATTCAGATCCTTGAGGATATTCTTCGGGGTTATGTCCTTGACTTTAATGGAACGTGGGAGAGGCAATTGCCCTTGGTGGAGTTTGCCTACAACAACAGTTTCCAGTCTAGTATCGGTATGGCACCGTTTGAGGCCTTGTATGGCCGACCGTGTAGGTCTCCAGTTTGTTGGGCCGAGGTAGGTGATGCACCTTTGTTGGGCCTGGAGTTGGTTAGAGAGACGACGGAGAAAGTTGAGCTTATCCGTAGGAGGCTTGTTACAGCCAACAAACCAACGTAGTAGGAGGCGACCTTTGGTATTTGAGGTGGGTGATCATGTCTTTCTAAAGATATCACCTAGGCGAGGATTGATGAGGTTTGGGAAGAGTGGAAGTTATCCCCTTATCCCCTCGTTTATTGGCCCTTTTGAGATCCTTGAGAGGATTGGCGAGGTTGCCTATCGTTTAGCATTACCGCGCAGTTTATCCGGAGTCCATGACGTGTTTCATATGAGTATGCTTCGGAAGTATGAGCCAGATCCATCGCATGTATTGATTGCACCGACTTAGAGGTTGACGAGGATGCCTCGTATGAGGAGAGACCGGTTCGGGTCTTGGATAGGCGGGATCAAGTCTTGCGAGGCAAGACCATTCCCTTGGTAAAAGTCTTGTGGAAACATTACGGAGTGGAGGAAGCTACTTGGGAACGTGAGTTGGAGGTCCGAGAGAAATATCCGGATTTATTTGTAGATGTTTGAGCATGTATTGTATATTTTGTTGTATTGTTGAACCTTAAGAGTATTGAATATATCTTAGGTTGTAAAACATGGTTTATGTTTTGGTTTAATGGAAGTATTTTGAAACTTGCCTCAAAATGGAAGTTTGATATAACATTGCATATGTTGAGTATTGTAGAATTGGAAATGTATCATGAACATTAGTTATGATATGAAATTGTTGAAATGGAAGAGAAATGCATGTTGATAGTGCATATTGTTGTATATATACTGCGAGATGCCTCTTATTAAGAGATGAAATGACCGGTAATGGGTCAAGTCGTTTAATGTTAAAAAGTAATATTGTTGGAAACGGAGAAAAACTTGTTTTTGAAAACTTGTGCTTAATTTCGGGGAAGAAATTCTTTAAGGAGGGGAGGTTATAGCGATCCCGGGTTTTACCCCTTGTGTACAGTGATCCAGACTTGTTTCCGTAGATGTTAGTAGTTGCGTATATCTTGTTGCATCATTTCGTACTTTGTATTTGAGTTATAGGATATGTTGGGCAGGTTTTTACAGGTTGGTTGAGCTTAGAAACCAAAAGTAGTTGCCCAAATTTTTACCTTCACGCTTGAGCGGAGCTTTTGACGCTCGAGCGGGCCCTTCGTTGTTGCTTCTTTGCTCGAGCGGGTGTTTTGACGCTCGAGCGTGATTTTCCATCTCCCAGTATTTCCTCTGCAGTGTTGGACGCTCGAGCCGCTCGAGCGGGAGTTTTGACGCTCGAGCGTGAGTTTGTGTGTGACGCTCGAGTGGGGAGTTTTACGCTCGAGCAGGGACCTGGTTCAGCAAAAGTTCTGTGAGTGTGTATCCGCCGCTCGAGCGGAAGTTTTGACGCTCGAGCGGGAGTCTGTGAGTGACGCTCGAGCGGGGTTTTCCACGCTCGAGCGGGGCGATTTTTATAACAACTTCGGGATTCCATTTTTGAATCACTTTTTCACATCTCTTCTCTCTCTTACTTTTTCAAAAGACACCATTGGAGAGCTTCTCTCTTAAACCCTTCCCTTCTCTCTAGGTATTGATCTAGTAGGAGTTGTTTCCTCACCTTGGCCTTTACAAAAGTTGTGTTGATCGTCGAGGGCTACGTTTTGATCCGAGCATATTGAGTTTTGGAGCACTTTGAGTTTCGTCATCTTCTTCCTTTGAGCTCCGAATTTGAGGTAGGGATATCCTACTCCTTCTCATGAGCTTTGTCTTTGAATTTTAGCATTTTGATGAGTTGGGGATTGTTGGGTAATTTTGAGAAAGTTTGGGCCTTTGTGTATTTACAAAAGTTGGGGATTTTGTTTATATAACTTATATGCATGTTTGGCATAGAGAAATGAGATCAATATTGGATTATTGGTGAAAATGGAACCTTAGGGTTGTGATGTTAATTATGGGAAATGCTCTAATTACATTGATAAATTAATTGGTATAATTAATTTGAAGAAAAGAGGAATTGAATTGAGAATGTTGGAATTCGATGTGTATGGGATTAAAGGGTGTAGTTAGATTCATTCATCGATCACCTAGTTGAAATGTTGATTATATATCCATTTGGTGCATTTATTTTCAGTATAGAAATAACTGCTTTGGGCTATCAGTGGAGGATAGTCTTGATTGTTGTAGACAATGCATGAGGATTAGGCAAACTAAAACTAATCGATTGAGTATGCTATTGAATATAGCGACCGGAATAATACATTAACTCTATGTATTGATTGATTGTATATGATCTATGTTTATATACATGTGTTGTGTGGGAGGAGATAGGGGATGTACTCCACGGTTTAGGGGAAGATAGGGGATGGACCTCTAAACCGGATTTTGTGTGACATTGATACAGCACTACAATGTGTATCAAGTGTTGATTATGGAAGTGTTCGACTTGATTTGATATAGCACCAAAATGTATATCGTTATCAATTGTGAAGTATAGAAGTGATTCTATGTTATGTTGATACAGCACCGAAATGTGTATCTTTCGTAAAGTGTGGAAATGGTTCATGTGTTATCGATACAGCATTACAATGTGTATCCGTCATGAATTTCGAAAGTGTTTTAAAGATGAGTCTAAATCTCATTAAGTTATTTGGCTAGGTGTTGAGCCTTGTTTTCAAACTCAAAGTTGAAAAAGAAATGGGAAATGAAATGTAACATGGACTTAATGTCATGAAACCTGAATGTGATATATGTGGATGTACCTGTTGTCACGACCCAAACCCGCCCCTATGGGTTTAGCACCGTAACCGGCCAGTAATCCGAGATTACCGAAGGCCTACTTAACAGTAATACAGTAAAACAGAGTACAGGGGCATGGCGGAAGCCATTGCAGTAATAAAATAATGTCCAATGAGTTGTGACAGTCTGTATGCAAAAAGACTTTTCATACATATAAACATTCAGTACAGAACAGTTATGCACAATATTTACAATCATTCAGTACAGGGACTTAATCCCTACTAAACAGTACAGTATAGTGTTGTCAGTCTATACAGTATTACAAAACAGTACAGAGACAAACGGGGAAATAAAAACACCCCTAAGCCAAAGCTTGGCAGGCTCGGAACCTCGCAGTGAGGCACATTGGTTGGCTTGACAAAACTGGAGTTTACCCCGACGCTTCTAGCATTGGTCCGGTGCCTGTACACCTACATATATATATGAGCAGTGAGCTAAAGCCCAGTGAATAACACAATGCGTAAAGGGGTTAAGAATGAATGTCCTTACAGTAATGAAACAATTCATCAAACAGTATTTCAGTCTTTCAGTCAGAACAGTTATTCAGTCATATGTGGTACATCCATTAGCATAACAGTAAACAGTAGGTCTTAAAAGACCGAACAGTAAGTGATGGCCATCAATCAGTAAACAGTAATGGTTCCAACGAGGGAACCGACAGAGATCTCTGTAACAGTAACAGTAAACAGTAGGTGCTAAGAATGCCACAGTACAGTTCAGAATATAGGACATACATTCATTCAGTAAACAGTAAATAGTTCAGAAAACAGTACAGTTCAGTTGTTCAGAGGATAATCATTTTGAACATATCTTTACACAATTGTTACTCACAGAGTTCTGGGCTACAGTAAGCTAGAGCGTCTCCTCGAAATGCCAACCCTAGACAGTACAGAGTGAACACACACTAAGCTACACAGTTGGAAAAGATAATAATTTAATCCCTAATTTGCCTCGGTGTGTTCTACATCTATATCCTCATTAAGATGTTTTAAACTAGGCCTAAGGATGCCTAGGACGGGATGAGGATGCAAAGATGCACTTAGAAAACATTTTCAGAATTTTCAGAAAAACAGATCCCCGCTCGAGCGCAGGTTTCCCCGCTCGAGCGGACATGCAACAAAGGGCCCCGCTCGAGCGTCAACTTCCCCGCTCGAGCGGACCAAAAAGTACTGGATAGGTGAAATTCACGCTCGACGCCCGCTCGAGCGTGTCACCTAGTCCTCCGCTCGAGCGTCCAATCCTACGCTCGAGCAGACTGATGCATAGTGCAAGATGCTGGGAGCTCGATTTTCCCGCTCGAGCGGTACTTCCCCCGCTCGAGCGGACAACCAAAATCTAGAAATTCCAGACTTGAGTCCCAAGCTCAAAATCAAGTTTAAATGCTAAAATTTTGATCCTCTTGGGCTAATTTTCTGGAAAACATAAGTAAACTCATAGAACAACATGTTACAAAGGTCAATTTGAGAAATCAAGACCCAAGGGTGTTTCAATTAAACTCATTTTCAAACCCATTTCTCATGATCATGCATGAACATGCTACAATGTGACATGCATGAGATTAAATCAAATCAAAGCTTCAAATGCTTGCTCAAAAGAGCTCATTCCTTTCAAAACAAGATGGAATCGTGGACTACTCTCAAAATATGGACATGCATGTAATGAAATTATGAACTATGACCTCAAAACTTAACTATTCAAACATGTATGCGTGGAGTGAGCTCCAATTCAACATTATTGAACCAATTCTTGACTTAACTCTTTAAATTATCATGACCCATGCTAGATAGGGCTTAAATACACAATTAGGAGGATGAAATTCATACCTAGGTTCCTCAATGACAAGTCTAGAGGCTCAAGAAGGCAAATCTCCTACAATTTCTTCAAGTCTCTCAAGCCAAGCCATGATGAAGCAAGATGAACTCACTCTCTCACTTCCTCTCTCTCTATAATCGGTTATGAACACAAGAATTTGGCTGATGAAATGTGTTGTGTAATGCAAGATAGAGTCTCAAAAGTGTTTAGATAGTGGCCACTAAGTGGCATTTTGGCAATTAAGTCCAACTAATGCAATTTATCAATATTTAATCATACAAAATCAATTTTCAATTAAATACACCATAAAATCACATAAATTCTCATGATCCTAAATCATCAATCAATTTCAGATTCGGCCGCCGATAAGGCCTTCAATTTGCAATTTAAACATATAAACATGAACAGATAATCACACAGTCAAACAGATAGAAATGCACTTAAACAATTACAGTCAATCATTCAGTTTCAGATTTCAGTCAATCAGTTCAGTATTTCGTTTTCTTCAGACATCAATCATAATCAATCTCGGTTTAACAGTAATCAGTGATCATTCGGTAAACAGTGGTGAGGGTTATTACACCTGTGTTGACCATCTATTAACTGCTAATCTTTTAGTCATTGTTCATAGCTGATTTAGTGTATTTCTACTGGGCTGTGGCTCACCCTTTATGGGACATCATTTTCAAGTACAGGTAACATGCCACCTCCAAGGACATAGCTTGGGAGGCGAGAAGCAGACAGACCTTTGTCGTTTTGTTATCTTTTGGATGTATTACATGTAAATTTCAAGCCAAGGGCTTAATGTGTATTTGAGTTAATACTCTCCTTTTTGTAACCAAGTGTTAACTTGGAAAGCTGTAAGCCCATAGGGCATTTGCTTTTGTTGTTAACATGTAATACTCATTGTAATGAACTACTCTGATGAATAGAAGAATATTTATCTTTTATATCAATGCATGACTAAATTGATGGGTTTTAATGTTATCTTTTTGAGGGCGTTACACTATGAGTTTTTAGATGTGAATCCAACCCGAATTGTGCCTATGTAGAGGAGTTTGTGATCTTATCCTTTCATGTTTGCCACTTCGCTGGCTATGTTGGGGATCGAGCAAAATTGCAGCCGAAGTTATTTGTCCGCTTAAGCGGCCATTCCTGCACTTGAGCAAAGATCGCGACCTATCAGAAGTTTCACTCACCTGCAAAAGTACTGGGAGTTATTTTTTTCCGCTCGAGCATAGATCCGTGTTCTAAAACACGCGTTTTTAGTCAGTCCGCTCAAGCGTCCATTCCTGCGCTTGAGTGGAGATCGCGGCCCTGTTTTCTATAAATATATAGTTCTATCAAATTTTAGGGTTACAGCTTCCAAATCTTCTTTTTGGGGATTAGGTTTTTCTTCTAGAGCTTCTTTGCTAGTTTCCTTTGATATCTGTGAAAGTTTAATCATGAATTGAGTGGATTATATCAAAGGGTTTGTTTAGTTTGTTTAATACAAAAGAGAGAGTTGTTCTTCGGTAGATTCCATAGAACTTGAGCCTGAAGTTTTGGTGGATTCCGGAATGGCTCTTCATCATGGATTCGAAATCAGTGTTGTGGATTTAATGTTGGGCAAGACAATTCCAAGGTGAAGACGGGGCTAGAAGAGGTACATAGGGGTCGGTTCGATTCGGGCGTGGATTCGCTAGGTAATTAAGAGTACACTTGTGTAATTCCTTTGTGTCTTCTTAGTGGATTGTTTTGTGGCTTTGGCCTGTGGTTTTTTATCACAATTGGAGGCGCTCCAATTGTGATTTTTTCACGTTAAAATCGTTGTGTCGATTTGTCTTAGTTGTTTGATTGAGATTGTTTTTACTGCTTAAAATTGATACATAATCACAAATCAATATCAAGGGGATTTTTAAATTTTTCAAAGAATTTTCTATAAAATTTTTGTTTACATAACATTACACTTGTGACATGCATGACATATTATTTTGGATTTGTTTGGTATAACTTATTATAAAGTAAAGTTGATAATCAGAAAATAAAAGTCAAACATCTCTCTTTCATCTTCCAGATAATAGTTTTTTTTTCAACTTATTTAAATTATTTATATTTAATAAGTTGTAAACGAAAATTGTACCTAATAGCCTAACACTGACTCCTAAGGAAACAAAAAAATTATAAGCACACTATGATTGCTTCAGAAGAACCAACAAGAAATTTAAATACATATATATATATATATATACAAGTAATGTTACATCTACCAAATTTTGGTTTGCTTGAATAGTTTGAATATGTGCATGCCGGTCGTCTGGTTGATCATTCACAAAAGGGTGATAGGCACAATTGACATGGGTGATAACCACAGTTGATAAGAGTTGCACTGGATGGTCATCTAGATGGTCGACCAACATGCACAAATTTAAACGACTCAGGCAAACTCAATTCCGTGGATAAATAATTTTTGTATATATATAGTAATAAGTAAAGAAAAAAAAAAAAAAAAAACCCAAGTTGTGTGCACTATTCCCAATTATTGGCTTCCCTTTTGCTCAATTATGAAGAATATTGCATAGGAAAATGTTCAAGAAAAGAAAAAACATAAATAATTTACTTTCCTATTAATTGTACAGTTTACAAAATGAAATTATATAGAAAAATAATTTAAAATTTCTTGTGATGCATAATCCTTACTTTTTACAAGTATTTGAGGGAAAATTTCCCTTAAAAAAACAGTTATGGTGAAACCTATATTTTTAATCAATTGAACGCATCACAAAAGGAGTAATTATTTGGAAAACGTAGGCTCATACACAGCACAAATATAGGGTGTAATAATGATTCGAGGCCCGTGGGCGGCCCGAGGCCTGAGGTGGGCCCGCCCTATTTCAGCCCGGGCCCGAGCCTAGCCCTATACCTTGGGCCTGGGCCTGGGCCTTCCATTTGAAGCCCGATCTAGCCCATCAACCCAACCCGTTGGCCCAGCCCAGCCCAAAAAAAATTCGAGCCCTACGGACAGCCCGGCCCATTCGGCTCTCTCTCTCTCTCTCTGTGGCAAAGGTCAAATTTTAAAAAAAAAATTAAAGACAACTTGCAACGGTTAAAAAATAATAAAAATAAAAGCTTGATCTTGGAAAAAAAAAAATAAAACAAAACAATACAATTTTTATAACAAAATAAAACAAAACAACAGTCATTTCCTTACAATGAGTGAATAAAAAAAAATCTCACAAATAATTCTCTCTCTTAAACTCTCTCAATCTCTCTTAAACTCTCAATCTCTCTCAACTCTCAATTAATTTTGAAGTGTCATCCCTAAGTGGCAAATTGTGCAACAAGAAACGTTTATCAGAAAAAGTTAATTTATGTATCGTATTTGCCAATCGGTAACATTAATCAGTTTAATTAAATTTATTAGCTATTTATTTTTTTCATTAATTATTTGTGCACATATATTAATTATTATTTTTTACTCATTGTATTTACACATTATTTAAATTAATTGTTAATTATTATATATTGTTTTACTTACATTACTATGGATGCTAATATTCCTAATGTTTATGTCGATGTTGATACATATACTACACAACATGAATCTGTTGATTCTCCTTGTAATATCCCTCTTCCAACAGTTAGATCATCATCTAGTGGCAGAAGTAGTAGTGTTTGGAAATATTTTGAAAAAATATCTATAAATAATCCTGATGGTACAATTACATTTAAAGCAAAATGTCAATATTGTGTGAGTAAATATCATTTCCCCCCCCCCAAACTATCACGCATTTTTCATGTTGACCCCCATACTTCGATTTATTTCAATTTAGTACCTGAACTTTCCACAAATTGATCAATTAGACCCCTGTCGTCATCTTTCATCCACAATTGGACGGAATGTGCTGATGTAGGAGGCAAATTGATTTTTAAAGTATAGTTTGGGGGGGCAAATTGATTTTTAATTTGGGGGGTAAATTGATTTTTAAGGTATAGTTTGGGGGGTAAAATGAAATTTTAAATGCCACGTTAGCACATTCTGTCCAATTGTAAACGGAAGGTGACTACAGGGGTCTAATTGATCAATTTGTGGAAAGTTCAGGTACTAAATTGAAATAAATCAAAGTATGGGGGTCAACATGAAAAACGCGTGATAGTTTGGGGGGGAAATGATATTTACTCATATTGTGCACATTTACTTAGTGTTGCATCTACAGGGGGTACTAGTCATCCAAAAAGGCATGCTAACAAATATTTACAAAGTCAACAACCTGATATTCAAAGTCAAATGCAATTAAAGGTTTCATTAACTGGTAATTTGCAAACATTTTCATATGATATTATACGTGCACAAAATTCTATAGTTGATTCTATTATTAAAAAAGAACAATCTTTTACCACTAGTGAATGTCCCGATTTTACTGAAATGATTCACGAAAGTTTTGCACCGCAATACCAAAGTTTTTCAAGAAATACTACCAGAAACAGAATCTTAAAGAAATTTGCGGATGTTAAAAGTGAATTATTTGACATCTTTAAAAATTTGAATGGAAGAGTTTGTTTAACATCTGATCTGTGGTCAAATAATGATTTTAAATATCAATGTATCACTGCACATTTTATTAATAATGATTGAAAATTAAATAAAAGAATTATTTCATTTAAATTAGTTGAACTTCCGTACACTGGTCATTTGCTTGGTGTAGAAATAAGAAATGTATTATATGAGTGGATTTTACAAAATAAAATATTTACGATTAGTTTAGATAATGTCGCATATTATAATCAAACTGTAATCCATTTAAAATCAACTTTACAATTACTTGTTGATGGTGATTTATTTCATATTCGTTGTTGTGCCCATATTTTAAATTTGATTGTTAAAGTACTTGTAATAAAAAAATGCAGTTTTTACTATTATATCTTCTGCTAATCGAATTTCAGAATATAAAAAAAAAAAAATTGTCAACAAGAAAATATGTCATTTAAAAAATTAATTTTAAATGTAGATAGTAGGTAGAATTTAACATATAATATGTTAAAAATAGTTTGTAAACAAGGAAGAGCAATAGATTTATTTTTTGCAACAACATCAATAGAATGAGTATTGACTCCCACAAAACTTAATTGGCGTCAAAGAGCCTTGTATAAAGATTTTTTAAAAGTTTTTAATACTTCAACAAAATTATTTTTTTATATATATATTCCTGCTTCACCATTTGTTTTACATATGCTAGCAGAAATAATTAAAATTTTTGTAAAATATTTGGGTAATGAATATTATGTAACCATTATTACTTCAATGAAAGTAAAATTTGATAAATATTTTGATCATTTGCCTCATCTTTTAGGTTTAACCATAATAATTGATCCTAGGTGTAATGTCACACCCTCAAAATAATACATAAAACCCATCACTTTAGACATGCATTGATATAAGAGGAATCAACTATTTCTATTCATCAGAGTAGTTCTTACAACAGTGTTACATGTTAACAACAAAAGCAAATGCCCTACGGGCTTACAGCTTTCCAAGTTAACACTTGGTTACACAAAAGAAGAGTACTAACTCTATACAAAAGAAGCCCTTGGCTTGATATACATGTAATACAAACAAAATAAACAAAAAAAGTCTTTAACTCTCATCATCATCCAAACTATGTCTTTGGAGGTGGCATACTACCTGTACCTGAAAATAATGTCTCATATAGGGTGAGCCAACGCCCAGTAGAGATATGCTAAACACAGTATGAGCAATGACTAAGACATTAACAATTGATAAATGTTTAATTCCCATAAATCAATTCATAATCCACTTCCATTATATGACCACTATGTCCATGTTTCCTTTCATTTTCCATTTCTTATCATGTTCACAATTCACAACAATGGCTCAGAACCTGGCCAACAATTAACATGAGGTTTAGACTCATCTTTAAAACACTTTCGAAATTTATGACGGATACACATTGTAATGTTGTATCGATAACACATAGACTACTTCTATACTTTACGAAAGATACACATTTCGGTGCTGTATCAACATAACATAGAATCACTTGTATACTTCACAATTGATAGCGATATACATTTTAGTGCTATATCACATCAATTCGAACACTTCCATAATCAACACTTGATACACATTGTAGTGCTGTATCAATGTCACACAAAAATCCGGTTTAGAGGTCTATCCCCTATCTTCCCCTAAACTGTGGAGTACATCCCCTATCTCCTCCCACAGAACACATGTATATAAACATAGATCATATACAATCAGTCAATACATAAAGTTAATGTATTATTCCAGTCGCTATATTCGATAGCATACTCAATCGATTAGTTTTAGTTTGCCTAATCATCATGCATTTTCTACAACAATCAAAACTACCCTCCACCGGCAGCCCAAGCAATTATTTCTAAACAGCTAATAAAAGCCCCAACAGATAAATTATCAATGTTTTCAAAAGTGAGCGATTAACAAATTCAACTCCACCATTCCACAATATAATGAATCAATTTCATTATTTCCAACTCAATTACATAAATCCACAACTTTTTCCAAATTAATTATACTAATTAATTTATTCAACAAATTAGGGTTTCTACCCCTTTTCCCAATATTGACGCAATGGTCTAAATATCAACAACCAATAACAATACCATTATTTTGAAATCCAAAATACACATTTTTAGAATCAAAATAACAAAACTCCATTTTAACATTTTGAAACCCTAAGTCCCAAAATTACCCAACTTCAACACTTTATCAAAACAACCAAAAATCTATGTCAAAAACCATAAGAGTGAGTAGGAATCCCTACCTCAAAAGTTGACACCCAACGGAGAAGATGAAGAAAATGAAAATGCTCCAAATCCCGAGATTCTTAGATCAAAAGATAGCCATCGACGATCAACAACCTTTTTGTAAAGGCCAAAGGTGAGGAGACAACTCCTACTAGATCAATACCTAGAGAGAAGGCAAGGTTCTAGAGAGAGGAGCTCTCAAAAATGACTTTTTGAAAAGTAAGAGAGAGAGAGAGGTGTAAAAAGTGATTCAAAAATGCCCAGGTGCCCTCTATTATACGACAGGTCCGCTCGAGCGGAAAACACAACGCTCGAGCGTCAAGAACAAAAAGCTGCGTCCGCTCGAACGCAATAAGGCCCGCTCGAGCGCCAAGACACAAGAGTGAAACACCTTCGCTCGAGCGCGAAAAACCAGCCCGCTCGAGCGTGGATTATCCCATCCCAGAACTTTTACCAAAAAGGTACTACCCACTCGAGCGCCAACAAGCCCGCTCGAGCGCGACCCGCTCGAGCGTAGGAAACTCGCTCGAGCGTAGAAATCACACCTACAGAAGTTTTTCAGGGGCACAAAATGCTGGAAGGGTGTAAACCCCGCTCGAGCGCAGGAAGACCCGCTCAAGCGGAACGACCAAAAACTGGGCAACAAGAAACTAGACCAAGGCTCAATCCACCTGCTCGAAACATGCCCAACACATCCTAAAACTCAATCAAATGGAATTAAAGGACGACAACAAGGTAGACACCACTACCAACCCCACGGAACCGAGTCCGGAATACAATTAAACAGTAAAGGGAATACCGGGATCGCTATATGTAAAGAAATTGGTTTACAAGAATTTTTAGAACGTATTTTCGTTGATCAAACACAGTTTACCCTTATTATGCAAACATGCAACAAATTATTTGAAGAATACAGGTTAGCTACATTTGTAAATACACCTACACACACTACACTAGCAGTCTCATCTCGAGGCGGGAGATTAAGTGTTTTTTCAACAATAAAAAGTAGAAAAATATCTCAACATACAAGTGTAAGTAGTTCTGAACTACAACGTTATTTGGAAAATCCGTCAGTGGATGATTCTGATGATTCTAACATCTTGGAATGGTGGAAATAAAATTAAACTATGTGGCTTGTGGTTTCACAGATGGCTCGTGATATATTAACCGTTCCTATTTCTACAGTTGCTTCGAAAACAATTTTTAGTGCAGGTGGACAAGTGTTAAGCGATTACCAAAGTAGGCTTTCACTCCAAATAGTTGAGGCACTGATGATATCCAGAGATCATATACATGAGTTTACAAGAAGACAAAATTATATTGAAAATGAGCAAATTCAAAATGATTTTGATGACATATCCTCCGGCAACGTGACTAAAATATCTGTCTCTTCCGATGATTGATTAACAATTTGTTTTTTACTATTTCATTTCATTTCATTTTTATTTTTTATTTTTTTTGTATTAGATTACTGAGGTGGAGTATAATGCAAATGATTGGTAGGCTAGTAGGTGCCAACCTAGTAGGGATGCACTTGGCCTATAGTGGCGCAATTCCTCTACCATTATCAATAATTTACACCTATTTTATTTAATAATATAAATTTTTGTAATATTTATTTCATTTTGAAATAAAAATTATTCATTCAATAAATGTTATATAATTAATTTAATATTGTAATATTGAAAGTTTTATTTCATATATATATAATTATTTATTTCGAAAGAAAAAAATTACATAATTGCATACTTTATAGTTATAAGTTCATAATTAAAAAAAATAAGTCATACATAATTAAATTTAAATACCATCATGAAACATAACCAAACAAAACATCTCATTAATCTTAACTAAAATGCTCTAGTATAATTTTTCTTTTATTTTTTATTCCTAATAAATAATCTACATAGATAATGTATTTATCGTTTATTTTTCACAAAGAAAAAAAAAAAAGGCCTGACTAAACCCGGCCTGCAGCCCGAGCCCAAGCCCACAACTCTATTATGAGTGGGCTTGGGCCCACTTTTTGGCCCATAGGCTGACTCAGCCCGGCCAGCTAAAAAAGAGAGAGAGCTCGCGAGGCCCACTTGGGCCGGCCTAAGCTCGGACCAGGCCATTATTACATTTCTACATAGATGTAATGGATTCCATTATTACCCACAACAAGAAAAGATGACGTGTAACATCTACCCACCTCAGATTAAAAAATATGGTAAATTTCACTTTACCTTGATGATTTGACTTATGTGCAGTTTATTCTCTAATATTTGTATTTGGAAATGATCAAATAATTTTCATATGGTTTGTGAATTGAAATATATTGTTAAATATTTCGTCAAACTTAATAACACGTGACAGACATAAGGGGCTTAGATACTCATTTTCAAAGTTTAAGAGGGTAAATCGCACATGGAATAAAACACAAAGGATTAAAATGCACTTTGCTTTTCAAAAAAATGAAGAAAATCTATGATTATTTTAGTTTTTTTCATTAAATCGTTAACAGATTTAACGGTACATTTCAATACACAAATCACAAGGGATTATATAATTACTTCCAAACATTATGGAGTAAATCGCATATGAACCAAACTATAGGGATAAATTAAACTTTGCCCTAAAAAATATCTCTATAGCGTAGTCTCCAATATAGTGTTTCAAATCAACAAGAGCAATATATTTTTTTTACATTTATATATAGAGAGTATACATCCGAACTATTGAATAATTTTTCTCAAAAAGAGCCAACCTTTGGCATGAAATGGATACTTTAATTTTGAGATATTTTTCCAATTACACCAATAAATAAAGGGAAAATTGTGCAAATAATTCCTATAGTTTACACGATGTGTCAATTTGGTCTTTGTTATTTTAATTTGCTCGATTTTGCCCCTTAATTTAACGGATTGTGTCATTTTATTCCAATAAATAACGGTTATTAAGTTAATTTAATGAAAAGTCAGACAATATGTCAATTTGGTCCCTATATTTTTCACAATGTGTCAATTTGGTCCCTGTCAAAATCGAGAAAATTATAACATGGACCAAATTGACACATCATGTAAAGTACAGGGACCAAATTAACACATTGTTTAACCATCCGTTAAATTAACTTAACAATTGTTATTTATTGGACTAAAATGACACAATCTGTTAAATTAAGAGACAACATCGAGCAAATTGAAATTACAGGGACCAAATTGACACATCGTGTAAACTACAGGGACCATTTGTATAATTTACCCATAAATAAAGTCCCTCACTGTTCTCTTTTTGATTATGTTTGGATTTTGAATTTAAGAAGAAATATAAAAAAATTAAAAAGAAAAGACCAATATGAATAAAGTATAACTCAAAATTTTTCAAGTTTATTTTCATTTTTCTTCACAAATAACGTCCTAAATATAAAATTCAAATCCAACCTAAATAATTACAACAAATACAAAAGAAAGGGACACAAAGACAGTCCCCGAATGAGAGAGGAATTATCTCATAGGATTGTGTAAAATACCGTATAATCCGTCAAAATTACACCAATTCACATCAATTCATACCGCTTTATTCGTCAACTGCGGTTTAAACTTTAAAATTTATAATTCGCCTTCAAAACCGTACCACTCTACTCCACTATAGTTAATACATATATATTT
The DNA here is from genome assembly GCA_030407325.1 of Camellia japonica. Classification (NCBI taxonomy): domain Eukaryota; kingdom Viridiplantae; phylum Streptophyta; class Magnoliopsida; order Ericales; family Theaceae; genus Camellia; species Camellia japonica. The sequence continues at coordinate 133,741,069 of JAPPVO010000059.1, read as the reverse complement.
TTTAATTTCTAATAAAATATCAAAATAAAAATAAATGTGAGAGCGATTTAAGATGTAAAATTTATTACAAATTAGTAGTTTTATACATATATATATATATATATATAATATTATGTAAAATTAATTTGTGTTATATATATATATAAGATATTATACAAATTAGTATATCATATATTATGTAAATGCTTAATAATTAGTTAGAATATTCTTTAATCCACCAATTCGCTCAAAACCACTCAAATCGTAATTAATCAATCCACCAATCCATCATTCAATTTATAATTTTACTCTCAAATTATCTGAATCATACCACGTACCCTCCATTGTGAGGGCTATGGGATTATGGCTCTTTGTCCTACCATACCACCCTTATCTCATGTTTCCCTCTCTTTATGTTGTAAAGTGTATGTCCTTTTTGGAGGAGAATCTCAAATTGGAAGTCATTTTGCCTCTAGCTGGCTTCCAATTGCTATCCCTTTCACAAAAGCAAACTCTGCGAGGATGGAAGATTATTAAATACGTACCACTCTTTCGGCTAATGAGAAATCACTATATTCAGACTATATTTGAATCAAAAATTTAAATAAAAATTTTAAAAAAGGAAACCAATAGATATATAAAATATTTTTTTTTTCTTAATTTTCATTGCTTTTTTTTTCTTTTTTTTCAAATCTCTACTCAATTTTAAAATTTAAACACAGCCTAAATGAATCATTCGCTGCCGCCTAACTAGCTAACAAAAGTAAGTTAGCATATGTTGGAACAATCTTCTGTATAAAATAAATAATGTGAAACCAAATCAAACAAATAAAAATAAATTACTTACAAAATTTATTTACCTAACCGAATAAGCACAAAATAAAAGATTAAGTCGAGTGTGTGACACTCTGTCCTTAAGACAGATTCGCCTCGCTTCGGTGCTTACGGATAAATGGCATCTATCTCCCAGGATACAATGATCTACACAGCTTGTAGTAGCACTCCAAACAATCTGTACAGCGAACAAAACCTATGTTCTATACTCTCAGAAATTTTCTCTAAAATAATATGACGAATATTTATGCAAGATGGCACAAATGAAGACAAGAAAAATAAATTTTCAAAATTATCAAAACTACAGGAATGAATCTACTTTTATAGGAATTAGGTGCCTTTTCAGAAAAGCTAAAGAGGTACATCATTGAGCCGAACAGGTGCAAAAATAGATTTGAATCTGTCCATAACTGCTAGGCAGTTTTAAACCTATATGGAAGGAACCGAATCTGTTCAGAACTGCTGGGCAGTTTAGAGCAGTTTAAACAATTGGAAAGTCTGTCGCATGTGGTGGTTTGAGCCAAGGCTCGCTTTGTCCATAACTCCTCCCTTCTACAAACTTGGAGTGCCCCTTGGGGCCCAACCCAAGTGTTGCCACCTAGAGTTTATATACTCACATAAACTTTCTTCAAGTTTCAATTTGGGACAACCATTTCAAAGAAACTCACATTGTACTCTTTAATTGTCCATTCCATGAACTCGAAAACGACGTCAACTTCCCATTCACTCATAAATGGTTTTGACAAACCGTCTTCACCATGTGACTTGCCATGCGACAAGGAACACATCACCTCTTTGGACCCACCTCAAAAGACGTGTGGGCCCCATCCAAATTTGGGCTCAAAGTTGGCCTAAAAATAAGCCTATAAAAATCATAATTCCAACAATCCCCCACATGAATGGAATTTGATGGAGAGAAAATGCAACAACATGATCTAATTACAGAAAGTACAGAAATTGAAAATATTTTGCAAATGATAGGTAACTTTTGGCTTTGAACCTTCCCTTGTGAGACACTATCAGATTTACTAGCTAACCAGTGAACATGATGTCTTAAACTGTTCACCTATTTATGTAAACCAAGACAATAAAACCCACAAAGTATATTACCAGACACAGTTTAATTCTCACTATTGTGTTCATTTTGGCCCTGAACAACTTGGTCTTTCATGAGTGCTCTAGAGAATTGTAGTCCTTTACAAATCTCATAGAACCGGCCCAATTCACACTCATATAGGTGATTCTTATGAAGAGTATCCTGCCATACTCCACTAGGTATACCTAGATATAAGAATCATTAAAAGTATTACTTAACCTAAAACACTACAGACGTCACTATTTCATCATAGAAATGGGTAGGAGTGTGACTTCCTAATGATCCTTATGAGTCATACACAACTTAGTTGTCCCTTTGAACCTAAATCTTGGGATCTCCAGTCAACTAGGTTAGGTTGCCGTTGTGGTAACTCTTATTTAATAGGCTTAAGTCCCATTCCCCTCGATTAATTTTCAACTAGCTCTCTTGCTAACCCTTTAGTTAGTGGATCCGCTATGTTGTCTTTAGACTTTACATATTCAATGGAAATAATTTCATTAGAGAGTAGTTGTCTCACGGTGTTATATCAACGACGAATGTGTCATGACTTACCGTTATACATATGACTCTGTGCTCTACCTATTGCTGATTGACTATCACAATATATGCATATAGCAGGCACTGATTTTGGCCACATTGGAATATCTTCAAGGAAATGAAAAAGCCATTCTACTTCTTTCCCAACTTTATCTGAAGCTATAAATTATGATTCCATAGCAGACCGAGCAATGCAAGTCTGTTTGGAAGATTTCCAAGATACAGTCGCCCCCACCAAGAGTAAAGACATACCCACTAGTGATTTTGAGTCTCTAGTATCCGATATCCAATTTGCATCATAGTATCCTTCAAGCACTGTTGGATATCTAGTGTAATTTAGCCTAATGTTACGAGTAAATCGGAGTTATCTTAAAACCCTTATAGTTGCTTTCCAATGTTCTACGCTTGGGTTACTCGTATATCTACTTAATTTACTTATTACATAAGCTATATCTGGGTGAGTGCAGTTCATCAAATACATTAAGCTTCCAATAATTTTGGTATATTCTAATTGAGAAATACTTTCTTATATATTCTTAGAAAGAAACAAATTAACATCCACAGGTGTTCTAGCAAGATGATCATTATCTTGTTAAATTTCTCAAGTATTTTCTCAATGTAATGTGATTATGACAAAGCATAACCTTCTGATGTTTTGGTAATTTTTATACCAAGTATTACATCAGCAATCCCCATGTCATTCATGTCAAAATGTTTATTCAACATTTTCTTGGTATTTTTAATCATGTCATTATTACTATCTATGATGAGCATATCATCCACATAAAGACATACTATAACATAGCCTTTGTTTGTGTTTTTAACATAAACACATTTGTCACATTTATTAATTTTAAATCCATTTGACATCATTGCCTTGTCAAATTTCTCATGCCATTACTTTGGCGCTTGTTTTAAACCATGTAATGATTTAACCAATTTACATACTTTCTTTTCTTTTCCTGGAACAGAAAATCCTTTTGGTTGTTCCATGTAAATTTCTTCATCTAACTCACCATTTAAGAAGCGGTTTTCACATCCATTTGATGAATTTCTAGATTGTTCAAAGATGCAATGGCAATTAGCATTCTAATGGATGTTATTCTAGTAACTGGTGAGTATGTGTCAAAGTAATCAAGACCTTTTTTTTGTCTATATCCTTTAATCACAAGTCTTGCCTTGTATTTATCAATTGATCCATCCGCTTTCATTTTTCTCTTGAAAATCCACTTGTATCCAAGAGGTTTACACCTTGGTGTCAAATCCATCAATTCCCAAGTATGATTTTGCAGGATGGATTCAACTTCGCTATTTACAGCCTCTTTCCATAAAAGGAGCCTCAAGACTGGACATAGCTTGTTTGAAAGTCAAAGGCTCATTTTCTAACAAAAAAGTTAGAAAATCTAGATCAAAAGATTTTGAGGTTCTAGCACGTTTACTACGCCTAGATTCCTCTTCCTCATTTTGATATATCTCTTGTTCTTGATCTTGTTCTTGATCATGACTAGTAATAGCATCATAAGATCTTTTATTAGTACTAGTCTCTTTTCCAGTTTTATTCGGAAATATATGTTCAAAGAATGATGCATTCCGAGATTCAATAATAATATTTACATGCATTTCGGAATACTCTGACTTATAAATCAAAAACCGATATGCACTACTATTTATGGTATAACCAATGAATATGCAATCAATAGTTTTAGGACCTATCTTAGTCTTTTTAAGATTAGGAATAACCACTTTAGCCAAACACCCCCATACTTTTAAGTATTTGTAAGATGGTCCTCTCTCATGCCACATTTCATAAGGTGTTTGATTCACTTTCTTTCAACATACTTTATTAAGAATATAATTAGCAGAAAGTATTACTTCCTCCCACATGTTCTGAGGTAATCCAGAACTTATTAACATGGCATTCATCATTTCTTTTAAAGTCTTATTTTTCCTTTCAACAATTTCATTTTGCTGAGGTGAGTAAGGAGCAATGGTTTGATGAATTATTCCATGTTCTTTACAAAACTCACCAAAATGTGATTTATATTCATCATCTCTATCACTTTAAGTTTTTTAATTTTCTTACCAAGTTAATTTTCAACTTCATTCTTATATTGAATGAAAGTTTCCAAAGTTTCATCCTTAGTTTGAATTAAATAAATATAACATATCTAGTATAGTCATCTATAAAAGTTGTGTGAGTGATTTTCTGATCACACTGCCCTCCTTATCTCAAGCCGATAAGCTCCATTGCCTAATACCGAAGTAATTCTGTAGGGTCCTTCCCAGTTTGGGCCAAGCTTTCCCTCTCTGGGATCTTTCTTGTTGCCGATGACTTTTCTCAAGACTAGGTTGCCGACTTGAAAATCTCTTGGATTGACCTTCTTGTTGTAATCTCTAGCAAGCTGTTGCTGGTATACTGCGAGCTGAATTGCAGCTTTCTCTCTTCGTTCTTCTAAAAGATCCAGATCTCGGGCTAAGAGTATATCATTAGTCTCATTCTCAACTCCCTGGGTTCGGATCCCTAGGATGCCGACTTCCAATGGGATGACTGCTTCTGTGCCATAGGCCATGGCAAAGGGGGATTCCCCTGTTGATCTTCTCGGCGTAGTCCGATATGCCCAAAGTACGTTGGGCAATTCGTCTACCCATTTTCCTTTTACTGCCTGCAGCCTCTTCTTTATTGCATCCAAAATTACTTTGTTGGATGCTTCTGCTTTTCCATTACTTTGGGGAAAACTTGGTGTTGAAAAGTAATTCTTGATTTTGAATTTGGCACAAAAGTTCTTGATGAGTTTGCTGTCAAACTGCGTTCCGTTGTCGGCAACTATGGCTCTTGGAATGCCAAATCTGGTGATGATGTTTCTCCATATGAAGTTCTTGACGTCCACATCTCGGATTTTGGCAAGAGGTTCTGCCTCTATCCACTTCGTGAAGTAATCTGTTGCTACCAGCAAGTATTTTCTCTGCCCAGTTGCCTGGGGAAGTTGCCAACAAGATCCATGCCCCACTGGGCAAACGGCCAAGGGCTGGATACTGGATTCAGGTCAGCAGCTGATGTATCAAAGGTGCAAACCTTTGGCATTGTTCGCACTTCTTCACGTATGCTTCTGCATCTTTTTGCATGTAGGGCCACCAATACCCCTGGGTAATGGCCCTGTGAGCTAGTGATCTGCCCCCAGCGTGGCTTCCACAAACTCCTTCATGAATTTCATATAAAAAATCTTCAACCTGCAAAGGGTGTACGCACCTTAAAAGGGGTCCAGTGAAGGACCTTCTGTAGAGATGTCCGTCCAGTCAGACTGAATCTTGCCGACTTCAATCTGACTTTGTGTGCCTCCTTGCGGTCTTCTGGCAGCTTTCCTTCTTTCAGGAATGCAACAATTGCATCCATCCAGCTTGGCCCCAGTCCACACACATTGCTTCTTGCTCTGTGTTCTGTGGTTCTATGCTCGGGCCCGACATATAGTCAATCATAATTGTCCTTGTTTTTCCAGTCTGCATTGAACTTGCCAGGTTGGCCAACGCATCGGCGTGGCTGTTATCATCTCGGCTTACTTGGAGTAGTCGGCAGTTCTGAAATAAGGCTGCCAATCTGATGACCTCTTTTGCATATGCCGACATCCTTTCGTCTCTGGCTGCAAATTCTCCTGTTGACTGGTTAACAATAAGCTGTGAATCACAAAAAACTATTACCTCATCTGCTTCTGCTGCTGCTGCTGCTGCGCTTTTAGCCCTGCAATTAAGGCTTCGTATTCCGCTTCATTGTTTGAGGCCTGAACCCCAAACGATGGACTGTTCTATTATTTCTCCATCTGGAGATATCAGTAGTACTCCTGCCCCTGCTCCTTGCGGTTTGAACTTCCATCGACAAACAGTCTGAAGGAGTCGCCGATGTAGATGCTGCAGGGTCTGAGTTTTTCCTTCCTTTGCTCTTTTCCTTTGGCTGGGATTCTCCTTGCTTGCTGGGACAACGTTCATCTTGGCTCAACGGAGCCCGATGTTCGATGGATTCAGGCGTGAATTCTGCCACGAAGTCGGCCAAAACTTGGCCCTTAATTGCTGTTCTGGGCCTGAACTCCAGGTCATACTGGCCCAAGGCACTGCCCATCTTGCTATTCTTCCTGTTAAGTCTCCTTGTTGCAATAAGGACTTCAGTGGGTGCTCTGTTAGCACCACAATCTTGTGCGCCTGAAAGTAATGGTTCAACTTCTTTGAGGCCATTACTAAGGCCAGCATTAATTTCTCTAGTGGTAGATACCTTGTTTCTGCATTGGCCAAGGTTTTACTTACATAATAAACAGCCTTCTGTTCTTCTTTTTCTTCTCGGATTAGCACTGCGCTTACTGCGTGTTCTGACACAGCTAAGTACAAAAACAGCTCTTCCCCAGGTTCAGGTGTTGAGAGGACTGGGCCGTGGTCAGATATTTCTTTAGGTCGGCCAAAGCGGCCTCACATTCCTCAGTCCATAGGAAGTCCGTGGTCTTTTTCACCAGGTTGAAGAAAGGTTTACATTTGTCTGAGCTTCGGCTTATGAACCTGTTTAGGGCTGCGGCCCTTCCAGTAAGCATTTGTACCTGTTTTGCCGATGTTGGGCTCTGTAGATCTACGATGGCCTTGATCTGATCTGGGCTGGCCTCTATGCCCCTTCTTGTTACCAGGTACCCCAGAAACTTACCAGATCCAACTCCAAACGCGCACTTTGATGCGTTGAGTCGGAGCCGATATGTTTTGAGATTTCAAATACCTCTTTTAGGTCGGCAAGATGACCCTTAGGCTCCTTGGTCTTCACGACCATGTCATCGATGTAGACTTCTACTGTTTGGCCAATCAAGTGTCTGAACATCTTGGTTACCAGCCTTTGGTAAGTTGCTCCTGCGTTTTTCAGCCCAAAGGGCATTACTCTGTAACAGTACAGGCCTTTTGGGGTGATGAACGCTGTTTTCTCCTCATCTGGGGGGTACATGGCTATCTGGTGGTACCCCCTATAAGCGTCCAGGAAGCTCATCCTTCCATGTCCAGATGTGGCGTCTACCAATTGGTCAATCTTGGGCAAAGGAAAGCTGTCTTTGGGACAGGCTTTGTTCAGGCTTGTAAAATCTACGCAGACCCTCCATTTACCGTTTTTTTTTTACCACCACAGTGTTTGATAGCCATCGGATAATTGACTTCTCTAATGGCCTTGGCTTCCAGTAGTCTGTCTACTTCTTCCTCCACTGCTTCGACGTGCATCAACGTCGGTCTTCTAGCTCGTTGTATTACAGGTTTGGCCGACCTGTCGACGTTCAGTCTGTGACATGTGACCTCGGGGTCAATGCCAGGCATTTCATAAGGTGTCCAGGCGAACACCTCTATGTTTGTCTCAAAAAAGCTTCCAGTTCTCTTTCTTCTTCTTCGGCTAAGCCTGAGCCGAGAAGAAAGAAGCGTTCTTCATCGTCCTCCTGGACAAGGATTTTCTTTAGTGTTTCCTCACTTTTCTTGGCCGGCTCTTTGCCGACATCATCTAGGACTTCCATGTCCTCATCTTCAATCTCTGCCTTCCCTGGTTCTTGTATGTTGCAGGTTGTTTTCATTGCTGCCATGGAGCAATTTTTTGCCTGCAGTTGATCTCCTCTGACTTCTTCAATTCCATGTTCTGTTGGGAACCGCAATAGTTGATGCAACGTTGAGGGAACTGCCCCCATTGCATGCAACCATGGCCTTCCCAAGATGATGTTGTATGGGAAGGGGTGTCAATCACGATGAATTCTGTCTTGATTTCTTTGTGCCGGCTTGTACTTCCAAGCTTGTTGCGCCTAGTGGCCACGTCGGCGTTCCATTGAAGCCGACCATCGGGCATTTGGATCCTTCCATGTCATCTGGGTGAAGGCCTAGCTCCTTGTAACATCTAACATACATGATGTCACAAGAGCTGCCTTGGTCTATCAGGATGCGTTTCACTTGGCACTCCCCAACCTGGAGGGATACTACCAAGGCATCATTATGCGGGTGTGGACCATCTCTAGGTCGGCTTCAGTAAAAGCTATCATCGGTCCTTGGCACTCCTCTGGCCGATGTCTCTTTTCCCCGACTTGGTAGACATGCTGTAAATGCCTTACCCTCTGGGTCTCTCCTCTGACTTCGTTCTCGTTGACCCTTGAGTGGATCACATTAACCACCCGTGGTCCCCTGCCTTGGTTGCTGTGCTGGGGGAGGCGGGGCTGCTGGTGCTTGAGGCAACCTTGCCTGTTCCTCTCTTGTTCTGGCCTCATCGACAAGGTCCCTCAGATGGCCTTGTCTCACTAAGTCCTCCAAGTGTGCTCTTAGGGCTCTGCAACCCTGAGTTGGGTGCCCCTCTTCATTGTGGTAGCGCAACGCCTACCAACGTTCCTTCCCATGTATTCTCCTGGGGCCTTTGCCGGTGCCCTGAAATAGGGCTGATTTCGAATTTGATCTAGGACTTTGTGGATGGGAATTCGGAATACAGTCGTTACTGCTTGCTTACCCCTCAATTCTGTCTCCGATTTGTTAAATCCGTTGTTACCTCGGCCTCGCTTCGGCGAGCCGTTCCCTTTTTCCTGTTTTACCTCCTTATTCCCCGATGTATCCTCCTCGGCTCTGGCATATTTCTCGATTCTTGCCATGAGCTCTTCCATGCTTTTTGGCAATGTCTTTGCCAAAGATTTCCGTAGTGAGCAATCATCTTTCAGGCCGTTCTTGAAAGATACGACCACCACTTCTTGGTTGCATTCGGGTATTCGATTGAACACCTCGTAGTATCTTTTTGCATAGGCCCTAAGGCCTTCATCCTTGCTGATCTTCAGAGCCATTAATGCGTCCACCCTTAATGGCTGCAGCTTGTTTGTCACGAACCTGGCCACAAACATCTCGGCCAGGCCTTCCCAAGTCTTCACGCTTCCCTTTGGCAGTTTGGAACCAATCTGATGCAATCTCCCCAAAGGACGAGGGGAACACTTTGCAGAGCAATGGCTCGTTTCCACTGTATAATGCCATTGAATTCAAGAATAAACCAACGTGGAAGTTAGGGTCTGACTTACCATCGTATATTTGAAACCTCGGCATACTGAATCTTTTTGGTGCCTCAAATTTGTCCAGTTCTATCGAGAACGGTGTCCTCGGTTTGTCGGGTGAATTAACCTCGGCTTCAGCATTCTGTTCCTTCCTCTTGAGGTAATTTCTCAAGTCTTCTTTACTCCTCCCCGGAGCTCGGCTATCTTTTGACTTCAGTCTTTTCGGCACACTACTTTCGGCCTCGTGGTGGGCCCGTTTTGATCTTTCTCCATGGGTTGTGTCAAAGCAGAGCGCCTGCCTTTGGACATGCCGATGTTCTTTGGGCTCTGGGTCCTTCGTGTGATATCCTTTGGGACTTCTCTTGTCTCGGCTCCTTTCGGCTGACTTCCCTGGATGGCGGTGAGGTGCTTCGGGAATTATTTTCCTTCCTCCCTTCTGGGTATTAATTGCTGGAATTGGCGTGTCCTGCAGTGGGTACGGTGGCTGCATGACATTGTTTTGCATCATGAAGTTGACGACCGACTGTAGGTCTGCCAACTTGTCTGCCAATTCTTTTACTTCCTCATCCCTCCGTAGGCACCTATCCCTCCATACCTGGAGGTTATCTTCATTATAGTACTTGCTTTGGTCTGTCTTCTTTGAAGTGTCGCCCTCCTGGCCGACGTCTTTTCCTCCGCGCCCCTGGTCACGGGCTTCTTCGTTGTGGTTGTCTCCTTCAATGTCAAGGTCGATAGGCCTGCCACTCCCAGCGGGAGCGTCGTCCCCAACCTTTTCTTTTTGTACGTTACTGGCCATCTATTCGTCTTTCTTCCCACAGACGGCGCCAAATTGTGTGAGTGATTTTCTGATCACACTGCCCCCTTAGTGATTCAGCTGTAGAACACAGGCAGAATAGATGGCACCCTGCTGTCCTGCACAGAAAGAAAAGGCTCCGGCGGTGGTTCTTCCACCCGGGGGCACTCCGACGATCAAGTCAGTATATCTCTCAAAGATAATCAAGTATTCAACTCACAAGCTTGAGCATAAAAAGCATACCTTAGACCCATGGGGGTGCCTCTCTTTTATAGCCAATACAATCCTATCCTAGTCCAAGGGCCTAACTCCATTGGACTCAGGATTACTGCTAATCTGGAACTCCCAGTGGGATTAGGATAAACCCTCTAAGAGTTTCATCTTTACCCAAACTGAAGTCTTCTCTCAACCTAGGACTCTTGTCCTTTATCCGCTAATCTCGGATTCCGATATCTTCAGAGATTACCTCGGCAACTCCGAGATCACCTCAGCGTAACTACCACAACACGTGGCACCTCGGCTGACACGTCGACATCACCTTGCCACGTGTCGGTTACTCAGAAAATACATCCCCACAAAAGTGATAAAATATTTTTTCCACCTCTAGCTTGAATTGATTTAAAATCACAAATGTCACTATGAATTAATTCAAGTGGTTCCGTACTTCTTTCAATTGTATGAAAAAGAGTTTTGGATAATTTTGCCTCAATACAAATTTCACATTTATGATTTGGATCAATTTCAAATTTAGGTAAACATTCCATATTAATTAATCTACGCAAAGATCTATAATTAACATGTCCTAGTCTACCATGCCACACATTTGAAGACTCAAGCAAGTAAGAAGAAGATGTATTTTTATTAATAATAGAGAGTACAATAGTCATTACATTTAGTTTAAAAAGGCCATCAGACATGTAATATTTTCGTACATACATCCCATTCTTAGTAAGTACAAATTTATCACTTTCAAACACTAGCCTAAACCCATTTTTACTCAACAGAGATCCGGAGACTAGATTCTTGCGAATGTCTGGTACGTGCAGCACATTGTTGAGAGTGAGTTCCTTTCCAGATGTCATCTTCAGAATAATCTTACCTTGTCCTTCAACTTTAGAAGTCAAGGAGTTGCCCATGAAAAGTTGTTCGCCGTTGTCCATCACAAAATAAGATGTGAACATCTCTTTGTCGGCACAGATATGGTGAGTAGCACCAGTGTCCACCCACCATTCTTTAGGATTTCCGACAAGGTTTGCCTCGAAAATAACTGCAGAAAGATTTATGTCATCTACACCATTGGAAATTTTATCCACTTCGGTCATATTGGCTTGAGCAGGCTTCTTGCTTAATCTTTCTTTGCCTTTGTGTTTGTTCGGCAATCTTTAGCCTGATGTCCCTCTTTGTCAAAAATGTAACATTTGCCATTAAACTTGTAATTTTTAGTTTCCTCTCATTTAGAGCCTTGTAAGGAACTTTCTCCAGAAAACTTCTGTTTCTTGGCTTTTGGAGCATGTTCCACCACATTTGCCTTAGACTCCATTGGATGCTCACCAGCCCGCTTCTCAGAATTGCAGTTGTCTTCCTCAATCCTCAAACGCACAATCAATTCCTCTAAAGTCATTTCTTTGCACTTGTATTTGAGGTTAGTTCTTGAATTCTTTCTAGCCTTTTGGTAATTTTTCAATTAAGGCAGCAACTTGGAACGATTCACTGAGAGACATGCCTTCTGCATGAATGTCATGCAGAATGAGTTGGAGATCTTAAACTTGGCTAATTACAGTCTTAGAATCAACCATCACAAAGTCCAGAAATTTGCCAACCACAAATTTCTTTGCGTCAGCATCTTTTATTTTGTACTTTTTCTCCAAAGACTCCCAAAGTTCCTTTACTGTCTTGATGGGGCTGTAGACGTTGCACAATGTGTTATCAAGCTCGTTCAAAATGTAGTTTCGGCAAAAGAAATCAGCATGTTTCCAGGCCTCGACCGCGGCAACCACTTGTCGGTCGGTTCATCCTCGTTTAGAGTAGAAGCATTCTCATAGAGAAAATGAGCCAGGTTCAGAGTAGTAAGATAGAACAGGATTTTCTGGTGCCATCTTTTAAAACCAGTTCCTAAGAACTTTTCTGGTTTCTCACCGTGATTTACTGACATAGTCATAACATAAGGAGGGCTTATAGCAATTGCAATCACCTTACCCGTACTAGTTTGAGCATTAGTTTCAATAGCCATAAAATCTAAATTATAAAATAAAATTAAAATTTTATACTACACAGAAAATTAAACCTTAAACATAGAATTTAATTATGTAAAAATAAAATAAACAAAAATTGTAACTTTTATTTCCAATTAATTTGAAAATAAAATTTTATTTAAACAAATTAATCACACACAGAAAAATATTTCTGTAACACTTCAAAAATTAAAATACTGAAAAATAGAATTTTAATTAATGAAAAACTCATAAATTATTTTAGAAAATCAAAATTAATTTCTAACCAACTTCACAAGTAAATATTCTGAATTGTTAAATGACTACTAATATATTACTACTATTTGTATTTTCCAACCATAATATTATTTTGTAAAACCACAAAAAATAATTTCTGTAAGAAGAAGAAAGATAAACAAACGAAAAATTCTGTATAAACAGAATAATTCAAATCTGTCTTAAGATTGTTGAAACAATCTTCTGTGTAAAATAAATAATGTGAAACCAAATCAAACAAATAAAAATAAATTACTTATAAAATTTATTTACCGAACCGAATAAATACAAAATAAAAGATCAAGTCGAGTGTGTGACACTATATCCTTACAGATTCACCCGGCTTCAGTGCTTACGGATAAATGACGTCTATCTCCCAGGATACAATGATCTACACAGATTGTAGTAGTATTCCAAACAATCTGTACGACGAACAAAACCTGTGTTCTATACTCTCATAATTTTTTCCTAAAATAATATAACGAATATATATGCAAGAGAGCACAAAAGAAGGCAAGAAAAATAAATTATCAAAACTGCTGGAATGAATCTGCTTTTATAGGCAATTAGGTGCCTTTTTAGAAAGGCTGAACAGGTACATCACTGAGCCGAACAGGTGCAAAAACATATTTGAATCTATTCATAACTGCTGGGCAATTTTAAACCTGTCTGGAAGAAACTGAATCTGTTCGGAACTGCTGGGCAGTTTAGAGCAGTTTAAACAGTTGGAAATTGGACCGGAAGAGGCACAGTATTGGACTGAAAATTTGAATTCAAATTTGGCATAAAATTTGAATTAAATTTGATTTAGAAAAATTAATTTTCCAGCAAGAATTCTTTAAAAAAAAATTCAAATAAATTTTGTCCAAAAATTAATGTTAGGACCCAACCCACAATCTGCACCCGACCCGGCGGCAACGTGCGCATAGTGGTTTGAGCCAACGCTCACTTTGTCCTTTACTCCTCCCTTCTACAGACTTGGGGTGCCCCTTGGGGTCCAACCTAAGTGTTGCCACCTAGAGCTTATATACTCACATAAACTTTCTTCAAATTTCAATGTGGGACAACCATTTCAAAGAAACCCACATTGTACTCTTTAATTGTCCATTCCACGAACCCGAAAACGACATGAACTTCCCATTCACTCATAAATGTTTTGACAAACCGTCTTCATCATGTGACTTGCCATGCGGCAAGGAACACGTCACCTCTTTGAACCCACCTTAAAAGACGTGTGAGCCCCATCCAAATTTGGGCTCAAAGTTGACCCAAAAATAAGCCTATAAAAATCATAATTCCAACAGCATATCCCATCTGTAACTTAATTTATTTTATTTTTTTGGCATAAATGGAAAAGAAAAGTAAAAGAGCCAACACTGCCCTAGAGTGAAGGACATTGGGTTGCCTCAGGAGAAAGGCAAGCTAATTTTTGGCTATTGTAAAGATGAAAAATCAGGCTAGTGCAGGTTTGCACATTGATGTGGGGGCAAGGGAAATTTGTTGAGAGCTTCATGACCACCAAAGCTCTCTCATTTTGATGGGATTTAGACAGCGTATCCCAGATCAAATTGCTCAGGACAATAGAGTAAAAAGTTCATGAACCCTATATGTGTTAGGGCAGAAAGAACAACAATTCATTTCCACCACTTGCCAAAGTTCCAAATCTATCTACTTCAATCATCATTAGTCCTACAGATTGGTTACATATGAAAAAAAATCTCATTCAAAATCAGATTAATGAAGACTATACCGACACAAAAGGGCATGGAATCAGATTAATGAAGACTATACCAACATAAAAAGGGCATGAAATTATCTATCCCCAAAATCTCCACCTAAAATTCATGTCTTATGTTTCAATGCATTTATAGTTTGTATGATAGTTCCTCGAGATTCTTGTATTTTGAGATTCCTATCATTTTGGCATGTTAGTTGTTATCTATTCCTATTATACTTAGGACTCTTGTATTCTTGTACACCTAGGTTTCTTGGCCTATATATATAGTCTTCTCCTATTGTAATTGATAGATTGAATATATACAATACATATTATTTTCTCTCTCTCTCTCTCTCTACTATTCTCATAACATCGTATCAGAGCCTAGGGTTTTTTCCTAGCCTCCTTTTCTTCTTTATCGCGTTTTTTTTTTTTTTAATTTTTCCTGGCAAATTGCTTCCTTCTGTTTTTGCGTATCAAGTCCTTTTCTGTTTCAACAATTAGCCTATACCATCTTCTTCGTCTCTTCCAGACGAAGCCAACGCCACCAGCCTCATCTTCATCCGACGCTCCACGCACCGTCACGCGCCTTCCGAAGCTTGGCAACGCGCTGTACAGTTTTTCCACACGCCTCCTGCACTTGTCTCGAGCTATCGTGCGCCACGGCCTCATCCGCTAACATGAGCCGCGTGTTTCTAACATCAGCTAACGTCAGCCCTAGTTTCTTACGCACCATTGTTGCTACTGCTATCGTGTGTGCTGCGCGCCTCTCTGCTAACATGCGCCGCGCACGCTGACGTCACCCTCTTGCTGTGACATCAGCCTACGGTCAACCCACTTTGACTAGCCGTTTCCTTGCCTTTTGGGGTATGTTTTTAGCCCATTCAGACCCTATCCCACCTATTTTTGGCCTCCTGAATCCGTTGGTGGGTTTCGTTTTGGCAAAATCAGCCTCTACACTGCCCCATCTTTTTTTTTTGGCCCTATTTGAGCATTATAGATCATACCGAGCACATCCACTCTGTTTCTGTCATCCTTGATAGGTCCAATTATGTTAGTGGGGCCCAAGCTCTCTCCAACTTCATCAAAGGGAAACATCTTTGGCGGATCATTTCTGGTGCTCTTTCCAAACCCACATAGAAGAAAGATGAGACTGACTCTGTCTTCGATGACCGTCTTGACGAATGGGAAAGTAAGAATTATCAAATAATCACCTGGTTCTGATCTACCTTAGTTCCCTCCATTCATCTCCAGTTTGGCCGGTTCCAAGATAATGCTCACATTACTTCCTGTAGACACCCCATTTTTGACCGCCCTTAAGACTTGGGCGTTACTGATGGTTTACTTGGTGGTAAAAGATGTGCAGGGCAAAGGTTCAATTTCTTCGGCAAGGAGAGGGACAAATCTCAACTTCACACCTCATTTTGGACCAAAGCTATTTTGAATGGTTTTTAGACCTTAAAACCCTCTCTTTCAAAACTTTTTTGAAATAAAGTTCCTACGATGTTCCGACGCTCGCATTTCGGTAAATGTTACGCTTTTCGGTAAATCGAGCAAGGACAAAGTGGAGATGAATGAAAGAGAGATGAAATCTTTGAAAAATATTTCAAAACACCTTGCTTAGGGGTTTGAAGTTGAAGAAAAGAGGAGAAGAGGGGAGAAACCAAGTTGGAAAAGAGGATAGGCAAGAATCGCTAAGAGAGGGACGGGTAGTCCTCGCTAAATCAAGCTTATCTGTCTATACACTTGGAGTTAAGCTATGAGGCCACCACCGTTGGAAATAAGACTTCTGGGGCTTCATTTTTCATTCAAGAATCTCTTAAATCCGAGTCCGGAGGGCGGAGATATGATTGGTTGAAGTTGGGCATCATCCCGGTTGGACTGAAACTGAGCATCCTTCACCAAAACAAGCTTAACTTTTTTCATAGTTGTAATTTTGATGCAAGGCTGGTGCCATTGGAAAGCTTACTTCCGAGGCTTCAATTTTGACACAAGAATGACCTGAAAAGGAGCTTATATGAAGAAGTTATGCCCGTTTGAAGTTACACCTGCAGAGCAGATTTTTCCTGCCAACCGGCCAAAACAAATGGCCGACCGACCAAATAGATGGCCAACCGGCCAAATAGATGGCCGACCGGCCAGAAAAGATGGCCGACCGACCAAGTTTGCTGGCCGATGACCTTCCCGAGTACTCTACAGATCGAATGGATGCCAGCTGTGCCAGCTGGAATGCACAGACTCTGCTCCCCATGCACGTGTATGGCTGTTTTGCACCCTTTGTACCCTTTTTGACACTCTTTTTGCACCCTTTGCTCAAAGCTTCTTGAGGAAGCTTTGACCCCTTGTCTTGGCTTCCTCAAGAAGCTTGCACCTTTGCATTAGCTTCTCTTAGAAGCTTGGTCCCTTTGACCCTTTTGTATAGCTTCTTTGAGAAGCTTTATGCCATTTCCTTGCTCTATAAAAGAAACCCATCCCCTCCTTTGTCTTGGTTCAGCAAAAACCAGACCTAGGGCATATATATCTGATATATATACACCCTCTCTCTCTATATCTCCCTCTCTCTCATCCTTGGTGTGTGTTTAAGAGCCTTAAAGTGTGTTTTGACCATAGTATTGCACCAACACACACACCATTACACCATACTCCGACTTAGGAGGTCTTGAAGGTTTGTTCTTGAGGTTTTGAGGTGGTTTTGATCAGAAGAAGAGGTCTGACCTTGCTGTTCATCAAAGGTTCTTCAAGGGTAACTCTTCTTTGCTTTAGTTTCCCCAATCTTGCATTAGCTTTTGACCTGTCTTGCATGCTGATTTAAGCTTTGTGTATAACTGAAAAAGTCTTGTTTTTAGCTCCTTTTTAAGTTTGTTCAAGAACACTTTTGTGTTTGGGGTTGTCTACCCCCTCTTAGGCCTTGTTTGGCCTCATTTTTGTGCGTTTTTAGTGAGCTCCGGGACCACCTTGTTTGGGCCTCCTCACCACTGAAATCTTGAGGGATTTCAGTGATGAGGATGGTGGTTTAAGGTCCTAAGAAGGAGAGGGCCATCCCCTCTCCTTGTTGTCTTGTTTGATGCCCTTTTTGGCCTTACAAAGGGGCCTATATTTGCACACTTCTTGAGCTCAGTTCAGGCATTTTTCAGTGGGTTTTAGGACCCCTATAGGCCATTTCCAGAGTTGGTTTGGCTTTGTTGAGTGTCCATCTTGTATGTGCTTAATAACCCCTTGTATAGCCCTCTAAAGGAGCTCATCATTTTTGCATGTGTTGGCTTCATTTCAGAGGTTATTTGGGCATATTTTCACATGTTTAGTTCACTGATTTTTGCTGGTTTGATGAGTTCTCACTTGCTTCATACACTTGCCATGTAAACCATGTTTACTAGTCAAATTTGCATGCTATTTTAATCCATCTTGCTAGCACTTTTTGGCCACACTTTGAACTAGAAATGTGCATATTTTGGGACTGCCTTGGTTCTGTCTTCATGCTTCATGATCAAAAAATGCATGCTTTGTATAGCTATAGGTCAATACATGTGCCTAGTTTTATGTTTCGGGATTCATCTCATGTTTCGGGGTTGTTTAGCATCATGATTTAGTACTGAAGTTTGCATGTTTGCATACCATGTTCCATGCCATGCCATGCTTTAGTAGAGTGGCATTTGATGCCTTAGGTTCGGTCCTCGATTTGCGTGCACGTGTGCACGCATTTCGAGTGTCTCATTTTCATCTAATGGCCACTGATTTTGGCATGCTTGCGAGCTATCCATGTTAGTTTAAGTCCATCATCGCATGTTATTGCATTCCATGTTTGCTTACATGTTTAGGATTGCGTGCCTAGTATACATTGCTCATTTGAATGTTCATGTTGCATACTTAGCCTCCATGCCTAGGTTGCATTTCATTAAGCATGCATCCCTTGCCTCTTGATCAATCATGATAGGGGTTGGGGCCCTTTGATGTGTTTTGTGCTTGCATTGCATTTGATATCGAAGTTGCACACTTGGCTTTTGGGCCATCATGCATTGAAATGCGTGATTGATGGCCGAGGGTCGAGGGTCACACTCCCTTGAGTCCATTACATGATAGGGAGTGTGTCCGTGCATACATTTGCCTGAAAATTCCATGCCATACACTGCTTGCCCTCTGCTGCTGTCAATTGCAGGTTCTGCAGGAAGCTTTGGCCGGTCGGCTAAATACAGTGCCGACCGGCCAGGAATCTGTGGCTGATAGATTAAAAGGTGGCCGGTGGTTCCTCTATTTGGCCGGTGGTGTTTGTACTTGGCCGGTGGTATTCCCCAACATCCATAAAGCATACCCTTGGACTTTGGCAGTCCTCAGAGGAGTAGGGTAGTGTTAACAGAGGTAGTAGTGCTATGGCAGCGAGTTTCCGGGCGAGATGGATCGAGCATGCATCATTCCCGCATCCCGAGGCAGGGCTGCGGCCACCTTCTTTCTGCATTTACTTTTGTTAAATAATTAAGGGTCTGTAATAATTAATTAGCTAGGATAGTTGATTTGTTATTTGGCCTGTATATTCTTTCGGACCCTCCGAGCGAGGGCAAATGTGTAATAAGCGTGCGTGCGTGCGTGTATGTATGTCTTCCAACCCCTCGTCTTTCTTCCCTTTTATTTACCTGCTTATGATGGTAGACTAGGGCATATTTAAATTAGCATACCTTATGCTATGCATGCATGCATCCATACATTTGTCTTACATGCGTCGGGCTCGGCACATCATGCTAACTGCACTTGTATTTCAATTCCAAGTTGAGTACTTGTTAGTTGCAGCATTTCACATGCCATCTTTAGGATAGCCGAGCCTATATAGTGCATTTTGCATATGTTGCATTAGCCATCTTAACATGAACTATGAATCATGCATATGATTACTAACTAGTTTCTGTTTTGGCTTGGAGTACTAGGTAAGCTTTTATGCTTTAGCATATCCGCATGCTGTGAATGTTGCCATAATAGCATGATTACCATGAGGCTAGCTGCTTATGTGATATAATTATGAATGCCTGTGGATGGAGGTCAAATTACCTAAGTTGGAATAATGCATTAAAACTGTGAGTTTTAAGCCCACTAGATAGTGGCAAAACCATGTTTTCTAAGCCCACCTGAGGGTGGCAAAATCTGCACTTTAAGCCTACTTGCGAGTAGCAAACCATCTTTCAAAAACACATGAAATGTTTTGTTCCAATTCGGCGATCCAGTCTATACTTGTATGCTGTGTACATCACATAGTAATCTAGGCTAATAACCGGAATAAGAACACACAATGTTTTAAAAACTTGATATTATGGTTAGTAGAGGCTGATCTTTGATCAGGCGAGAGGGGGTGCTCATAGCTGACTTTCCCCAATCGTACCCAAGTTCCCGAGCCGAGGCAACTTTGGTGATGACGGACACGTGGCCTTAGGCAACGAGTCAGGGTTTCCTAAATTTCCCAAAAATAAAATATTTAGGTAGCGACTCTGTATCTGGCGAAGCAGTCCATGTTTGGCACTTCTTTCTAAAAAATCTGTTTTTCTCAAAACGATTTGCCGGATTTGGACTCTTTGGTTCAGATTAAGAACCGTGACATTTGAGTTCTGAACTGTAGTAACTCCAAAAAGAACAGAACGGGACTCATCCTCCCGGGGCGTTTGGGGACGTCTACAGTTTCTGGCGACTCTGCTGGGGAATTAGAGAACTTGACTCGAACTCATATCTGGTTTTGACTACACTTGTGTTTCTTTGTTTCTTGTATTGCATTTGCATTGGTGCGCCTAGGACACCGTGTTTGCCATCTGCTATTCCTGAACGGTTTGCCGGAGGCTTGTCTTGTCAAGGCATGACCATAAGGCTGACCGGTTGTGGGCTCTGCCAGTATGGGAACACAAACCCCGGTTTTACCGGGGCATCCTTTTGACCATTCGACCTAGTGCATATTCGGATCCATAGTGACCATTCCAAACTAGGAAATGTTGCTTAACCGATATAGGTTGTTTGAAACCGCTGCGTGCATAGTAAAACCCTAGCTTCTGACAAAATAGGACAGGGAAACCCTACCCCAACATAGGGGTGTTTTGGCTCTCTTTACTTGCTATGTGCTTTTAGAGTGTATCTCTACAGGAATGCATATGTCAGTTTGCAAGTTTGGGCATCAGGCCTGTGGGCATCAGTATTTGGGGAATTAGTTTTACCTAAGGGTATCAGTTTTGGGACAGATATTTGGGGAACAGTGATCAGAATTGAGCACAGTCATTCCGCTATGCTCATATCCGTCCCAGTAAAATTGAGCTGAGATGCTGTCTGTTTTCTCTTTTGCTAGGTAGTCCTGGAACCATAGCTTCAGAAGGCTCCGATATCCCCCGGGTACATTGGACTAGTGCTGATAGACTTTGTTAGGTCAGAGATTCAATTCAAGGGCAACCAGTTTTCCTTCGCCAGTGGTAAGGCAAAGAAGGGCCAGACAGGGCTCATTGGTTCATCTGATCCGACAGTCACCAGTCACATCATCAGCAGACCCGTGATGGCACAGGGTTCAGAAGAATTTGTGGCCGTGATAGCAGCGTTAAATCAGGGAACTGCCATGCAGGCTAAGACCAGTATTGAAATGCAGCGCCTATCTGGGGCATCTACCTCACATCCAGCTTTGGGACCCCAGCCGAACTTTGATCCACTTCCGCCAGTTGAAGATTTGCAATGTCCGAATCCTCGGGAAAGGTTGACTCAAGCTCAGGTGCTCAGACCCTTGGTGCAGCCTACTGAGAGGCTTCAACCCTTTCATGTTAATGAGCTCAATCCGACTGCAGTGAAAATTGCAAACCTTGAGAAGCAATTCAAGAAGGCACAGGGCCTTAACTCCATTCCCGACATTGAGGATGGGCACACTGAGTCTGCCGTGCAGCTCCCAGACAGATTCAAAATGCCATATATTGACCGTTTCGACGGGTCTGGAGATCCAACGGTACATATCCGACTTTTCTTGGATGTCCTGAAGCCGATGGGTCTGACTAAGCCACAGAAACTCTCTCTGTATGGAAGAACCCTGTCGGGTGTAGCAGCCACTTGGTACGCTAAGTTGGAAGACAAAGTGAAGCAAAACTGGGAAGAACTGGCTAAGGCCTTTATCGATCAGTATTCGTACAACACCCAAGTTGAAATGACCATGCAGGAACTTGAAGCAACCCGCTAGAACCCAACAGAGCCTTTTGTGGAATTTGTTGCGAGGTGGAGAGCAAAGGCAGCACAGATGACAGATCGGCCTTCCGAGAGGGATCAAGTGCAGATGATGGTGCGAAACCTTGAGCATGAATATGTTGCAAAAGTTGATAGTCGCTCCGCTATTCACTTTCAAGAGTTTGCATGAACTGGGGTTCAGGTCGAGAATGCGTTCAACACAGGGATCATTCCCAGAACAAGTGAACCGACAAGAAGGGTGATTTCCAGGAGTACCAATGCTGGTAGTAATGCTATTCCCAAACCCACCGAAATCAATACAGTAGCCACAGCCAACCCTTTTGCCAATCCAAACCTACAAACAGCCAGCCCAGCCCGAGCTCAGGGTAGAACTTTCACCCCCCTCTATATGAGCTTGACTAGCGCACTAAAAGCCTTGATGGAAGAGGGCATCTCAAACCCCTCGATCCTCAACCTCTGCCTGACCCACTCCCAGCCAGACATAACCCCTCCAAGTACTGTGTGTACCATCAGCAGCGCGGTTATGGCACTGACGTTGCTACCGCCTTCGTCATGAGATCCAAAATCTCATTGACAACGGACGATAGCTCCACCTTAGCCCCCAATGACCAAGTACCTCATCCACATCTCAACCTAGTCCACATACTGGCCGTCCCTTACGACCCCAGCGTATACATCACCCCAGTCCATCTACCCAAGCCTAATGTGTTTATCCCAGAGAGCCTGGACTTATGCATGATGGGTGCATCTGAACCCCAATCATCTCAAACCCATGAACCCACTACTTCTGAGCTGATGAGGATGATCGAAGATCTTCAGAGAACTGTGGCAGATCTGGCCTTTGGGGTTTTGGCCCCATCCTCAACCACATCACGTACCAGGGAGTTCATATCTAAAGGCTCCCCAACTTTGGGACGGGTTGCATTGGAAGAAGGCCAATCTCTTGAAAAGTGGAAGCGACTGGTAAGAACAAGGTAGGGGCAGGCAATGGTCCCCATGAACACCTTCGGTGGATATTGAGGCTTTGAAAGCTGAGGGACTGAACAAAGAGCAAGTCCTCGCAGTTGTTACAAAAACTGTGGATGACACTTTCGCCACTTAGAATGAGAGCAGTCTGAATCAAGGGCAAGCCGGAGAAGGGCCTTTGTACCAGGAATGTTCTTTCAGCCCTAATCCCGTGCTCGGAAAAGATCAGCAAACCCAGTCAACGCCTGCCAATCCCTTTGCTGGTGCATCCAGCAAAACTCCACAACCTCAAAACACCCACCTCGAGGCCAGAGGGTGTTCGCACCACTGTACATGTCTCTATCAGCGGCTTTGAGGGTCCTGATTAGAGAGGGGATTTGAAACCCTTGGAGCCGCGACCACTGCCAGATAGACTTCCTCACTCCCATGATCCGACCAAGTACTGTACCTTTCATCAGCAAGTCGGCCATGTCACTGATGGTTGTTTCTGTCTTCGCCACAAAATACAAGATCTGAATGACAATAAGGTCATCGTCGCACCAACTCAGCAAAGTCTATCGGCACTTGATCAGTGAACTTGTGGGGGATAATGTGATGTGATCGGGGGATGAACCACCTGCGGATGGTGCTCGATTTACTCCAGATATGGCGTATGGCACGCACTGTTTTAAGCATTTGCGAATGCTAGTTTCTGACTTGGGTATTGGGTCAGTCTTATTGTGTTGTGTAGAGTTAGTCTTTTTGTACTGAGTCAGTTGGGTCTGTCTTGTTGTATCGAGTCAGTCCTGTTTTGTTGGAGTCGGGTGACTTCGGGGGTGTTACCTCGGACATCACTTGCTCGTTTTGTGTTTGTCTTTTCATTTTCTTTTTGAGTCTGTTTCTGCCTGGAGCCAGTTACACTAACAGATCTGAATGGAACAACGGTGATTTTCACACTCTTGTGTTTGCTTCTGCCGTATACCAGTTGTGCCAGAAATTCTAAATGAGATGACAGTATTTGACTAAGAACTCTGTCTTTTCTGTGCCTTGAAGTCATTGTAATGACCTGAGTTTTTCAAAACTTTTTTGAACACTGTGTTGAAAACAAAGAGGAAGGAATTCCTCCGGATTTGCAAAATTTGATCAAACTGAGAGAAAGAGATGCGTGCTAAGCCCTTAATGAATGAAATCATGCTTGTTAATGTGAGTACTGAGAAGGATCCTGACTTGATCCATATTGGTTCTACACTGTCTTTAGCGCGAGCGGCTAGTCGCTTTCTTAAAAAATTTCAAAAAATATTTTTGCGCCGTCCTGCGAAGACCTGTGTGGAATCGCTCTTGAGATTGTGCAGCTTAGGATCGCTTTCAGCCTCGAGACTCGACCCCTTACTTTCAAACCTTGAACTTAGATTCAGAATGTTCAGAGGTCAATCATGAATGAGGCCTGTGTGGCCCAATTTGAAGCAGCCCTGAACAAGAGGCACCAAAGTCAGATCAAGAAGATCAGATCGCACCGGAAGAAGCTCGTGAAGCAACCGTGATGGATTTCTTCTGCAAATCAGTACAACAGCCATTCTCCTAGATACAGAGAGGCTTCAATTTCAAAACCATTTGGCATGGGCTTGTTACACTTTTACCCTTTGAGAGGCTCGCTGGCCGAAAACCCGGAAGGGCGACCCAGGCAAAAGTAGAGCAAGAAAAAGAAGAAAAAGAACAACAAAAAAGAAAGAAAAATGCAAAGAATGAAAGAAAAACGAAATGGAGAAAAAGAAAAGAAAAAAATGAAGAAAAAAAAAAAGAAGAAAAGGAATGAAAAGAAATGAAAAAAATTAAAAAGAAAAGAAAAACATAGCTCGCAAGGTCGAAAACTTGCAACGGGCGCCTTGGCAAAAGCTAGAGCGCAAAAGGAGAGGTTAAAAACCCGAGTGTACCTTAACCCCGAACTACATAAGGCTTGATTCCCATCTTTGGGATACGTAGGCAACTTCATTTTGAAGTCCATCCGTGAAACACTTCAATTCGATTGTGTCCATGTAATGGTTTTGATCATCTTTGCCTTCTCTGTATCCGAGAGTTCGGTTGTAATCATCGCTTCGAGGACTGATTATAATGCGCTGCGATGCCATTTAGACAAGGGGCAACTTTCCGTTGCCATTCAATACACTGCGGTGCCATTTAAACAAGGGGCAACTTTCCGTTGCCATGCAGTGTCCTTCAAACAAGGGGCAATTTTCCATTGCTATGGGTCCAAGGTCGTACATCTCGAGAGTAGGTTCCGTGCTCGTTGAGCATTGGCCGTTTGCAAAATAGTTTTTGAGAATTTTTACTGAGGTTGACTAATCCTCTCGAAAATTATTCCATATTTTCTAAAACTGGACCATTTCTTGGACCCAAAAAAGAAAAATTTTTAGTGCTCACAACCTAACTTGCATGATTTTCAAAATAAAAAAGTTGAATAAGCATGTTAATCTAACTCTCATATTGGTCAAAATTGTTTTAGTAGAAAAACCAAAACAAAAAATGGTCAAAATGATGAACTAGGGGCACAGTTGAGTCAGGTGTTCTGTCTTTTCCCCTTTGTCAAAATACTTTCCAGAAAGGGCACCACTGAAACTAACCGCAAAAGGGCTGAAAGCTCTGTCACCCTCCAAGCAACGAGGTATCAAGCCAAGTGCGAAGCACGAATTGGAATGGGGCAGGATATTTCATTCCCTCATCTGGACAGATCTAATCACGTCCAAACTCCCCAGTAGAGCATCGTCAACCAATGTCGATTGTAGATCTGCTGCACATCCAGCCGCATCACAACCCCTCTGTGGGGGAAGTTCACTGTTGTGAGCAGAAGAAAGAGAATCTAGCAGAATGCTAGGGGAAAGAGCCCGCAACTTCTTGTTTATCCATCAACCACCCAGGGGAGGGACAAAAAATGAGAGAGTGAAGAATAGAGAGATGTGCGACGAGAGAAAAGTGAGAAAAGGGCTTTCTCAGAAAACGGAGCTTGAGTGCCAGAGTGATGTGAGAATCACAAATGAGAAAGGGTGGGAAATATACCCAGAGAAACAGGCTCCCTGTGCACGTCTGAGTGTCGTGTCTTTTGTTTTATCTCGATTCTTATTTTGAGTCGTTTCGAGTGTTTCTCGATGTGTTTAGATTGTTTACCTTTTGTTTTCCTTTGTTGAGTCGTGGTGCGCTGTGTTCGGTCGTAGGCTCAATACCTGGTTAAGAACTCCTTTCTCAATTTCAAAAATAAATCGTTTTGTGCTCAGAGTGCTGTGCCATTCTCCACATTTGTGCAAAACAAGATTCCTTTTTTCATAAACTGTAGGGTCCACCCCCGATAAGTGTGAACAGTAAAACAAGGACCTATCTGAAGCTATGTGGGTTCCAGACTGCGAAGCAAAAGAAAAAAAAGGGAAAATTTGGAGCATCTTAGTGTGTTTCAACTTCGGCAAATTCCAAGATTGTATTCCGGATGTACCTCTTCAGACCTTGTCAGTGTTCCGAAGAATGAGCGTGCATCTACTTCAAGTGTAAGCCTGTTTCAAGTCAAAATGGCAGTCCAAGCAGCACCTGAGGGTTTCACATGCAGATGTTACCTCTCGCCAATATAGACAGGGTGTCCCCTTTTGAGCTGAGTATGTTGCAAAGTCCTCTAAGAGGTAAATCAGAGGCACCAGAGTACATGTTTGATGCCCCTCTATTGCATAGAATGTGCACTTTCATATACACTTCTGTTACATGCGTGCCGCGCATCATTATGATTCATGCATAGAATATGCTTGCTTTTGATTCTGTATAGAATATCCTTTGCTTTCAATGTTGCATAGAATATGCCTGTCTCATGCATAGAAAATGCACTCTTCCATACTTGCATAGAAAATGCTCATATCTTTTGCATAGAAAATGCATTCTTCCTCACTTGCATAGAACATGCATTTTATCGCACTTTCTTAGGCATTGTATCTCACTCGCACTATTTTGTGCACTTACACTTTGTATCTCACTCGCACTGACTTGTGCATCTTGTGGTTGTGTTTCACTGGCACTATCTCGTGCATCGCATTACAATCGCGCTATTTTGCGCATTGCATTATTTTGTGCAGATTATCATTCAATCGCTGTTTTGCGCATCGCACTGTTCTGTGCAGGTTTAGGTTCGCGCTATTTTGCGCATTGCATTGCCTTGTGAACTTTCGTATTCCTAATCACTCGCGCTTTCTTGCGCATCGCACTGTTTTGTGCAGTTTACACTCGCGCTATTTTGCGCATCGCACTGTTTTGTGCAATTCATCATTCGCACTATTTTGCGCATCGCACTATTTTGTGCACCTTACTTGCGTTTTGCATGCATTCAATCGTGCTATTTTGCGTATCGCATTGTCTTGTGCACTACATTTCATTCGCGCTATTTTGCGCATCGCATTGTCTTGTGCATTGCATTCATCACGTTATTTTGCGCACCTCAATCGCACTGTTTTGTGCAGTTTACATCGCGCTATCTTGCGCAATTTGCCTGCACTTGTTAGTGCACTACATCGCGCTGTCTTGCGCACCTCCATCGCACTATATTGTGCATTCAATCGCTATTTTGCGCATTGCACTGTCTTGTGCATTACATTTCATTCACGCTATTTTGCGTATCGTGCTATTTTGCGCATCTCATTGCATTTTGCATTACATCTCATTCGCGCTATTTTGCGCATCGCACTGTTTTGTGCACTTTAATTTTCAAACCGGCTTCGCGCAGCGTATAAGTCCAATTTTCAAACCGGCTTCGCGCAGCGTATAAGTCCAACTTTCAAACCGGCTTCGCGTTGCGTATAAGTCCAATTATCAAGGTCTTCCTGCATATCATTTGTATCTTGCCCCTGAACTACGCTGGTTTGATTCCTTGCAAAGGGATACGTAGGCAGCCTGAGGGCACAACCATTTATTTATTGGTATTTTGTTTGTTTGTCCAAGTCTTCGGCCTTGTCAAAAATGGGTCGTCTCTGGGCTTTGACATTCACTCCCGTCATTGTTATGACTTACGAGTTCTGTCAAAGAGGGGCAACTGTAGACACCCCATTTTTGACCGCCCTTAAGACTTGGGCGTTACTGATGGTTTACTTGGTGGTAAAAGATGTGCAGGGCAAAGGTTCAATTTCTTCGGCAAGGAGAGGGACAAATCTCAACTTCACACCTCATTTTGGACCAAAGCTATTTTGAATGGTTTTTAGACCTTAAAACCCTCTCTTTCAAAACTTTTTGAAATAAAGTTCCTACGATGTTCCGACGCTCGCATTTCGGTAAATGTTGCGCTTTTCAGTAAACTGAGCAAGGACAAAGTGGAGATGAATGAAAGAAAGATGAAATCTTTGAAAAATCTTTCAAAACACCTTGCTTAGGGGTTTGAAGTTGAAGAAAAAGGAGAAGAGGGAGAAACCAAGTTGGAAAAGAGGATTGGCAAGAATCGCTAAGAGAGGGACGAGCAGTCCTCGCTAAATCAAGCTTATCTGTCTATACAC
The DNA here is from genome assembly GCA_030407325.1 of Camellia japonica. Taxonomy (NCBI): domain Eukaryota; kingdom Viridiplantae; phylum Streptophyta; class Magnoliopsida; order Ericales; family Theaceae; genus Camellia; species Camellia japonica. The sequence continues at coordinate 133,712,989 of JAPPVO010000059.1, read as the reverse complement.
TTGGATTTAAGCTATGAGGCCACCACCGTTGGAAAGAAGACTTCGGGCTTCATTTTTCATTCAAGAATCTCTTAAATCCGAGTCTGGAGGGCGGAGATATGATTGGTTCAAGTTGGGCATCATCCCGGTTAGACCGAAACTGAGCATCCTTCACCAAAACAAACATAACTTTTTGCACAGTCGTAATTTTGATGCAAGGCTGGTTCCATTGGAAAGCTTACTTCTGGGGCTTCAATTTTGACACAAGAATGACCTGAAAAGGAGCTCATATGAAGAAGTTATGCCCGTTTGAAGTTGGACCTGCAGAGCAGATTTTTCCTGCCAACCGGCCAAAACAAATGGCTGACCGACCAAATAGATGGCCGACCGGCCAGAAAAGATGGCCGACCGACCAAGTTTGCTGGCCGACGACCTTCCGGAATACTCTACAGATCGAATGGATGCCAGCTGTGCCAGCTGGAATGCACAGACTCTGCTCCCCATGCACGTGTATGGCTGTTTTGCACCTTTGTACCCTTTTTGACACTCTTTTTGCACCCTTTGCTCAAAGCTTCTTGAGGAAGCTTTGACCCCTTGTCTTGGCTTCCTCAAGAAGCTTGCACCTTTGCATTAGCTTCTCTTAGAAGCTTGGTCCCTTTGACCCTTTTGTATAGCTTCTTTGAGAAGCTTTATGCCATTCCTTGCTCTATAAAAGAAACCCATCCCCTCCTTTGTCTTGGTTGAGCAAAAACCAGACCTAGGGCATATATATCTGATATATATACACCCTCTCTCTCTATATCTCCCTCTCTCTCATCCTTGGTGTGTGTTTAAGAGCCTTAAAGTGTGTTTTGACCATAGTATTGCACCAACACACACACCATTACACCATACTCCGACTTGGGAGGTCTTGAAGGTTTGTTCTTGAGGTTTTGAGGTGGTTTTGATCAGAAGAAGAGGTCTGACCTTACTGTTCATCAAAGGTTCTTCAAGGGTAACTTCTTTGCTTTAGTTTCCCCAATCTTGCATTAGCTTTTGACCTGTCTTGCATGCTGATTTAAGCTTTGTGTATAACTGAAAAAAGTCTTGTTTTTAGCTCCTTTTTAAGTTTGTTCAAGAACACTTTTGTGTTTGGGGTTGTCTACCCCCTCTTAGGCCTTGTTTGGCCTCATTTTTGTGCGTTTTTAGTGAGCTCCGGGACCACCTTGTTTGGGCCTCCTCACCACTGAAATCTTGAGGGATTTCAGTGATGAGGATGGTGGTTTAAGGTCCTAAGAAGGAGAGGGCCATCCCCTCTCCTTGTTGTCTTGTTTGATGCCCTTTTTGGCCTTACAAAGGGGCCTATATTTGCACACTTCTTGAGCTCAATTCAGGCATTTTTCAGTGGGTTTTAGTACCCCTATAGGCCATTTCCAGAGTTGGTTTGGATTTGTTGAGTGTCAATCTTGTATGTGCTTAATAACCCCTTGTATAGCCCTCTAAAGGAGCTCATCATTTTTGCATGTGTTGGCTTCATTTCAGAGGTTATTTGGACATATTTTCACATGTTTAGTTCACTTGATTTTTGATGAGTTTTCACATGGCAAGTGTATGAAGCAAGTGAGAACTCATCAAACCAGCAAAAATAAATGAACTAAACATGTGAAAATATGCCCAAATAACCTCTGAAATGAAGCCAACACATGCAAAAATGATGAGCTCCTTTAGAGGGCTATACAAGGGGTTATTAAGCACATACAAGATGGACACTCAACAAAGCCAAACCAACTCTGGAAATGGCCTATAGGGGTCCTAAAACCCACTGAAAAATGTCTAAACTGAGTTCAACAAGTGTGTAAATATAGGCCCCTTTGTAAGGCCAAAAAGGGCATCAAACTAGACAACAAGGAGAGGGGATGGCCCTCTCCTTCTTAGGACCTTAAACCACCATCCTCATCACTGAAATCCCTCAAGATTTCAGTGGTGAGGAGGCCAAACAAGGTGGTCCCGGAGTTCACTAAAAACGCACAAAAAAATGAGCCAAACAAGGCCTAAGAGGGGTAGACAACCCCAACACAAAAAGTGTTCTTAAACAAACTTAAAAGGAGCAAAAAACAAGACTTTTTTCAGTTATACACAAAGCTTAAATAAGTATGCAAGACAGGTCAAAAGCTAATGCAAGATTGGGGAAATTAAAGCAAAGAAGTTACCCTTGAAGAACCTTTGATGAACAGCAAGGTCAGACCTCTTCTTCTGATCAAAACCACCTCAAAACCTCAAGAACAAACCTTCAAGACCTCCCAGGTCGGAGTATGGTGTAATGGTGTGTGTGTTAGTGCAATACTATGGTCAAAACACACTTTAAGGCTCTTAAACACACACCAAGGATGAAGAGAGGGAGAATAGAGAGAGAGGGTGTATATATATCAGATATATATGCCTAGGTCTGGTTTTTGCTGAACCAAGACAAAGGAGGGGATGGGTTTCTTTTATAGAGCAAGGAAATGGCATAAAGCTTCTCAAAGAAGCTATACAAAAGGGTCAAAGGGACCAAGCTTCTAAGAGAAGCTAATGCAAAGTGCAAGCTTCTTGAGGAAGCCAAGACAAGGGGTCAAAGTTTCCTCAAGAAGCTTTGAGCAAAGGGTGCAAAAAGAGGGTCAAAAAGGGTACAAAGGGTGCAAAACAGCCATACACGTGCATGAGGAGCAGAGTCTGTGCATTCCAGCTGGCACAGCTGGCATCCATTCGATCTGTAGAGTACTCCGGAAGGTCGTCGGCCAGCAAACTTGGTCGGTCGGCCATCTTTTCTGGCCGGTCGGCCATCTATTTGGTCGGTCGGCCATTTGTTTTGGCCGATTGGCAGGAGAATCTGCTCTGCAGGTCCAACTTCAAACGGGCATAACTTTCTTCATATGAGCTCCTTTTCAGGTCATTCTTGTGTCAAAATTTGAAGCCCCAGAAGTAAGCTTTCCAATGGAACCAGCCTTGCATCAAAATTACGACTGTGCAAAAAGTTATGCTTGTTTTGGTGAAGGATGCTCAGTTTCGGTCTAACCGGGATGATGCCCAACTTGAACCAATCATATCTCCCCCTCCGGACTCGATTTAAGAGATTCTTGAATGAAAAATGAAGCCCCGGAAGTCTTCTTTCCAACGGTGGTGGCCTCATAGCTTAACTCCAAGTGTATAGACAGATAAGCTTGATTTAGCGAGGACTGCTCGTCCCTCTCTTAGCGATTCTTGCCAATCCTCTTTTCCAACTTGGTTTCTCCCCTCTTCTCCTCTTTTCTTCAACTTCAAACCCCTAAGCAAGGTGTTTTGAAAGATTTTTCAAAGATTTCATCTCTCTTTCATTCATCTCCACTTTGTCCTTGCTCGGTTTACCGAAAAGCGCAACATTTACCGAAATGCGAGCGTTGGAACATCGTAGGAACTTTATTTCAAAAATTTTTGAAAGAGAGGGTTTTAAGGTCTAAAAACCATTCAAAATAGCTTTGGTCCAAAATGAGTGTGAAGTTGAGATTTGTCCCTCTCCTTGCCGAAGAAATTGAACCTTGCCCTGCACATCTTTTACCACCAAGTAAACCATCAGTAACGCCCAAGTCTTAAGGGCGGTCAAAAATGGGGTGTCTACAGTTGCCCCTCTTTGACAGAACTCGTAAGTCATAACAATGACGGGAGTGAATGTCAAAACCCAGAGACGACCCATTTTTGACAAGGCCGAAGACTTGGACAAACAAACAAAATACCAATAAATAAATGGTTGTGCCCTCAGGCTGCCTACGTATCCCTTTGCAAGGAATCAAACCAGCGTAGTTCAGGGCAGGATACAAATGATATGCAGGAAGACCTTGATAATTGGACTTATACGCATATGATTACTAACTAGTTTCTGTTTTAGCTTGGAGTACTAGGTAAGTTTTTATGCTTTAGCATATCGCATGCGTGTGAATGTTGCCATAAATAGCATGATTACCATGAGGCTAGCTGCTTATGTGATATAATTGTTTGAATGCCTGTGGATGGAGGTCAAATTACCTAAGTTGGAATAATGCATTAAACTGTGAGTTTTAAGCCCACTAGATAGTGCAAAACCATGTTTTCTAAGCCCACCTGAGGGTGGCAAAATCTGCACTTTAAGCCTACTTGCGAGTAGCAAACCATCTTTCAAAAACAAACATGAAATGTTTTGTTCCAATTCGGGCGATCCAGTCTATACTTGTATGTTGTGTGCATCACATAGTAAATCTAGGCTAATAACCGGAATAAGAACACACAATGTTTTCAAAAACTTGATATTATGGTTAGTAGAGGCCGATCTTTGATCGGGCGAGAGAGGGTGCTCATAGCTGACCTTCCCCAATCGTACCCAAGTTCCCGAGCCGAGGCAACTTTGGTGATGACGGACACGTGGCCTTAGGCAACGAGTCAGGGTTTCCTAAATTTCCCAAAAATAAAATATTTAGGTGGCGACTCTGTATCTGGCGAAACAGTCCATGTTTGGCACTTCTTTCTAAAAAATCTATTTTTCTCAAAACGATTTGCCGGATTTGGACTCTTTGGTTCAGATTAAGAACCGTGACATTTGAGTCCTGAACTGTAGTAACCCCAAAAAGAACAGAATGGGACTCATCCTCCCGGGGCGTTCGGGGACGTCTACACTTCCCCTGCCAAAGCAATTTGGGATTTCTTGAGGGACCGTTATCAGACCACTGGCCATGCTCATCAATATCAACTGTTGCAGACTCTTCATCACATGCGCCAGGCACCCGGTCAGTCTATCAATGACTTCTTATTATCCCATATGTCGTCTGTTTAGGACCAGCTAGCTCTTTCTGAGCCTCCATGGACATATTCTGAGGATGCACAGCTGTTTATTACTTATCAGAATCATCAGCGACTATTACAGTTCCTTATCGCTCTTCATAGCACTTTTTAAGCCCGTACGTGCTTCATTGCTTCATCGTTTGCCCTGCCCATTTTACAGCAAGCCATTACTGAACTATTATCAGAGAAGACTCATTTTGGGACTCTCAAAACTCAGAATATGGATTTTGTTCTTGCTACGCCATCATCACAGAGTTCCTTATCTTCACAGCCCGCTAGTTCCTGCCAGTATTGTCTCAACCGTGGCCTGCCAGCCACTCATTCTTTTCTTCAGTGCCAGGGTTCGTGAATGCTTTACTTGCCATAAGACTGCTCCCTGTCATCTTCAACACTATTGTCCTTAAGCCCCCTCCAAGAAAAGGTCTTCTCGTTCTGGGTATCAGTCCAAATCTCGCCAAGGTTTTCGCTCTGCTGTTGTTGCCTCTGAGGGTTCTTCTACTCACCACTCCACTGATTCCGCTACTCTTTCATTCTCTATGGATGATGATTGAGTCCTCATCCAACAGGTGCTTGCCAAACCGGTACTCCTCCCTCTACTGCTCTTTCCGTGACTTCAAGTAATTCTCCCTGGTATTTTGATTCTGCATGCTGTAATCATATGACTTCTAACTCCACTATGTTTTCTTCTACATCATCATCGTCTTCTGTCCCCATCAGACACACTGCTGATGGTTCTCATATGACTGTCCGTCACACTGGCCACATTTCTACTTCTACTGTGTCTCTTTCTGATGCTTATCACATTCCTGCTCTTCACTTGAACTTTATCTTTGTTGCAGTCAGTTATGTAAACTTGGTCTAACCATTACCTTTTCTGCTAATGGTTGTTTCGTGCAGGACCCTCAAACGAGACAAATCCTTGGGATAGGCCGTAAGCATGGACGTCTGTTCGAGCTTACCCATCTTCGCATTCCTCACAAATCATCTACTACTGCTCTCCGCACATCATCTACTGATGCTCCTATTGCTTCCTTGCTGCATCTACTTCTTCATTGTCTTCTTTACATCTTTGGCATTATCGCTTAGGACATGTCTCTTTTAGTCGTTTGAAAACTTTAGTTTCTAGTGGTCAATTAGGTCGTGTCCGTCTTGAAGATGTCGATTGTTTATCTTGTCAAATTGCTAAACAACCTGCTTTATCTTTTAATAATAGTACTTCTATGTCTACTGCTCCTTTTGATCTTATGCATTTCAATATTTGAGGACCTTCCGCCACACCGACCATGGGGGGGTCAATATATTTTGTGATTTTTGTTGATAATTTTTCTCGTTATACTTGGTTTTTTCTTCTCAAAAATCGATCTGAATTTAAACAGATTTATTATGATTTCTCTGCCATGGTTCGCACTCAGTTTTCTCATACTATTAAAATATTTCGTTCTGATAATGCTAAAGAGTACTTAGATTCTGAATTTATGTCTTTTCTTCGGGCTAATGGTACCATATCTCATCGCTCTTGTGCCGGCACGTCCCAACAAAATGGACGAGCCGAAAGGAAGCACCGTCATATTCTAGACACTACCCGGGCTCTTCTCATCTCATCTTCTTGTCTTGAACAGTTTTTGGGGGAAGCTGCCCTCACTGCCATCCACACCATAAATCGTGTACCTACACCTGTCATAGCTAATATTTCCCCTTATGTGCATTTGTATGGTTCTCCTCCTGACTACACCACTCTTAAAGTTTTTATTCTGCTTGTTTTGTTCTACTTCAGTCTCATGAACACACTAAACTAGAACCTCGCTCTCGTCTTTGCTGTTTTCTGGGGTATGGTATAGAACATAAAGGGTATTGTTGTTGGGATCCTATCTCCAAGCGACTTTGTATTTCCCGTCATGTGGTGTTCTAGGAACACAAAATGTTCTCAAAACACAAAATGTTCTCAAATCTTTCCAAGTTTCACTTACCACAGTCCACCCACTCACCGATCTTTACTGATCTCTCTATAGACCTGTTTTCTGATGACTTTGATACAGATTCTAACTTCATGCTTTCACAACCGCCTACACCTATTGTCCATCCTAAGGATCCTGTGTCTGCTGATGGCTCTACACCTTCTCCTGTTGAGGTTCCTTCTCCACCACAGCATCATTCTACACGGGTAAGACAACCTTCTGTTCTTCTCCGTGATTATATTGTTGGTTCCATTGCATTTTCCTCTCATGAACCTACTTCCTATCAAGAAGCTTGTTCTAATCCTCTTTGGCAACAAGTTATAACTGATGAACTGCAGGCTTTCGATAAAACTCATACCTGGGATGTGGTTGATCTTCCTCCTGACAAGAGTACTGTTAGTTGCAAATGGGTTTACAAGCTCAAAACTCATTCCGACGGTTCCATTGAGCTTTACAAAGCTCGCCTTGTTACCCGAGGGTTTACTCAAGAGTATAGCATTGACTATGAAGAAACATTTGCTCCTGTTGCTCGTCTTACTTCCGTTCGCAGCTTACTTGCAATGGCTGCTGCTCGCCACTGGAGTCTTTATCAGATGGATGTCAAGAATGCATTCATCAATGGTGATCTCATTGAGGAAGTTTATATGCAACCTCCTCCTAGTTCCTCTATTCCATCAAACAAAGTCTGCAAACTTCGTCGTACTTTGTATGGTTTGAAACAAACTCCGCGTGGCTGGTTTGCCAAGTGCAGCTCTACCATTTGTGACTTTGGCTTTTCCTCCAGTGCCCATGATTCTGCCTTGTTTATACGTAAGACGAAGCGTGGTACTATTCTCCTTCTCCTCTATGTGGATGATATGATTACCACTGGAGATTACCCTGCAGGTATTTCTAGTCTCCAATAGTTTCTCTGTCAGCAATTTGACATGAAAGTTTTGGGTTTGCTTAGCTACTTCCTTGGCTTGGAAATTTCTTAAGATTCATCTAGTTACTTTCTTACCCAGGCCAAGTATACTTCTGATCTCTTGGCTCGTGCTGGCCTTACCGATTGCAAGACTACCACTACTCTTGTTGATCCCCAGACTCGTCTTACACTTCTTGAAGGTTCCCTATTGTCTGATGCCACCAAATATCGTCAACTAGTTAGCAGTCTTGTTTATCTCACGGTTACTCGTCCAGATATTGCTTATGTTGTTCACATTGTCAGTCAATTCATGGTTGCCCCCCGTTCTCCACACTATGATGCACTGATTCGCATTTTGCGCTATCTTAAAAGCACTTTGTTTCATGGTCTTCACTACTCCGCATAGTCTTCTCTACAGCTTCATGCCTTTTCTGATGCAGATTGAGCGAGAGATCCTACTGACCGTCATTCCACTACTGGGTTCTGCTTCTTATTGGGCATCTCTCTTATTGCTGGGCGTAGTAAGAAACAAACTCTTGTTGCTCGTTCTAGTACTGAGGCTTAGTATCATGCTCTTGCTGACACTACTCAGGAGCTTGTGTGGCTTCGTTGGCTTTTTTCTGATTTGGGAGTTTCTCATTCTTCTGCCACCAATCTTTATTGTGACAACCAGAGTGCTATTCAGATTGCACGTAATGATGTCTTCCATGATCGGACCAAGCATATTGAAATAGATTGCCACTTCATACGCCAGCATGTTACTCGGAGCACTGTTCGTCTTCTCTTTGTTATCTCTGCTGAGCAAACCGCCAACCTCTTCACCAAAGCTCATCTTCAAAGACGCTTCTCTGATCTTCCCGCCAAGCTCAAGTTACTCTCTGCCTTACCACCTTAAGCTTGAGGAGGGGTGTTAATTGTTATCTATTCCTATTATACTTAGGACTCTTGTATTCTTGTACACTTAAGTTTCCTATACACCTAGGTTTCTTGGCCTATATATACATCATTCTCCTATTGTAATTGATAAATTGAATATATACAATACACATTATTTTCTCTCTCTACTATTCTCATAACATAGCAGAAGGGGTTCTATTTTCATAATTCATGTTCTCTTACCTTATTGCAATTTTAATTGCACATTCATGCCTCAAAATTTCCACCACGTACGATTATAGATAGGTGCATCAGGGATTGAAAATTTTGGGACGTCCCAACACAAGAACGAAAAGAAAAAAAGAAAAAGAATAAATTATAAATACATCTTTTGAAATTTATTTAAAATATAAATTATTTCTCATTATTTAAAAAATTACAAATCATAATTTTTTATTTAACAAAATTAACTAAAAAAATAAAATTCTTAACTACTTTCCTATACAATAATAAGTTTACATAACTTACTAATTAAAATAAATTTCTAAAATCATTAAAAATTAATAATTGACTTTACATTTATTCATAAAAAGAGCTATATGTTATGAAATTAGAAATTTTAAAAGACATGGTGTAATTTTCAAAATCACAAAAAATAATTTGTATTTTAAGAAAATCTTAAAAGGTGTATTTATAATTTATCTATAAAAAAAAAGGCAAAAGTTCATCACCTCAGAAAGATGAGCCCGTGAATGGATTTGTCCCATTTAACACAAATGGAGGATGGCCGATCAAAACAAAACCACAAATAGAGGATGAACAAAATTCACTAGAGACGAGAGGTATTTAAAAAAACAAAAAACCTTCGAACTGGGGCCAAAAGAAACATTTAAAATACACGCCCTATCCCTGTGGTGTGCTTCTCAGTAGCCAAACTGTGTAAAACAAACTATGGCCAACTTGAAGGACGTACCATGACTTCAATATTGAACACTAACAATACAAAACTTCTCATTGTGTAGGAAAGAAAAATGTTAGTAATTGCCTCAAAAACTGAAGCTCGAAAGAGAGTGACCAGAGCTTCCAAGAATTAATCACCGCAAAGAAAGTGGATAGATCATAGATATAATAAAGTGTCTGTTCTTTTTTTGCTCATACACCGTCTGGCAGCTTCGTTTGATTTGCTCAGTATCAATTAGTTTGGCAAGCAGAGACTTGTACTGAAAGAATGATGAGCGATTTAAGTGTTAACCGGAGCTAATTCGTTCGGAACCCAGTTGACTGCAAGCATGCAATTCAAGCACCAATCCCATTTGCGGATACTCTTCGTACATGAGAATCTTTCATGTAAAGCGGTATACTTGCACCCAGCTCTCTCAGCCGATTGACCATGTCATAAAGATATTCAAAAGTGAGTTTGGATTGCGCATTGAAGTCCTCTCTTATATGAGGATGAATCCGGAACCACTCTCCCAGCAGCTTGTACACATGAGAACGGATCATTCTCCAAGGTACGGGATATTCCTCACAAAGCATCAAATATTCTATCAATAAATCAGGTTGATCTAGTGTTCGATCTTCGTTGCTTTCTTCGCTGCCTAATACCCATTCAGCAGTTCGAAACCCAGCAAAGAGAGCTGGATTTCCAAGGAGAGACTCTGCCGAGAGTACCCCATCAGCACCTGTCTCTTTCAAACAGTTCTGGGCATCATCAATGTGTCTAATATTCCCATTGGCAAGGACGGGAATTCTGACGGCGCTTCTAACGGCCCTAATGGCACTCCAGTCGGCCCGGAATTTCTTCCCATCTTTTTCATCTCTTGTACGCCATGAACGGCTAAGAGAGAGCAACCTGCATCCTCCAACATCCTGGCATAGTTTATGGTATCTTGTAAATCAGGGAAAATGCGAATTTTGCATGATACTGGGACATTAAGGTTGAGAGCCAATTTTTCTACCAGGGACTTAATGAGAGGAAGATTATCCATTAGGAAAGCACCATAGTTCCCCCGCCGAGCAATATGTTGAGGACACCTGCACATACATTAAACATATTAAGCTATTGAAGTCACCAGTAGAATGCTCTTGAAAGGCAATTGATACAAGCCATTTTTAAAGCACCATGTAAATAAAAGAAAAGAATGAGTACCCGAAGCCAACCATAAGAAGGTCAAGAAAAAGCAATGCTTGTCACACCAAAACAAAAAACAAAAAAAAAAAACAAGAAAAAGCAAAATTAAAAAAGCAGTTACGTTTAAAAATTGATTGGTTTCAAGCCGAATTCACTTGGGATCAAATGGATCAATGAATAATTAAGTTTTTAGGTTTGGGAAGGTCATATTCTATTTTATTGTTAGTTAGGCTAGGTATTAATCTATTTAGTTTTCAATATGATTTATTAACTTTATAACTTAGGGGAATTTTGGTAATTTGCAGAATTCTAGGCATGGGCAATAGGCATTCACCCATTGGTCATCATATAAGCTAAGTATGTAATTCACTTTTCTTTTTCTTTTTCATTTTTTTATAAGTTTTATTTGGTCTTAGGTAGGTTTAAAAGTCAGAAGTTTGATTTCCTATTTAGGAGTCCTAGTCCTAGTTGGTAACTAATAAAGTTTTCAAAGTCAATATAGACAATGTAATGCCTCTAATTCAAGGAAAAATAGGTCTATAGAGAAGTTTTAGAACTTTTGAGATACAATTCTAACCGCAAGTCCTAGACTTTTTCTTCACTCTTCTTATTCATCCCCTTTTTTTTTTTTTCTTTTTTTTTTCTCTCCCTCCGCCCTTTTAGCTTCTAAAACCACAAAATCAATCACATCTGCATTAGCCCATCCAACCCTCAAGCATCATAATTCTTTAACCCTAGCACACTTAACTTGCAAAAGATCACTAAACCAACAAAGTACTGTTCACAGTGCGCAAAACAGTCCCTAAAATCTTGTGTTTGCCCCCTTTTACCATCTATCAATTTTGGGCTCATTACTTGGAGGAGAGTATTCACCGCACTTGTCCTACATCAGTACCATAAACTGACAGTCCTGTACAGAATAAGGGATTATTGATATCCTCTGAATGGCAATAATGCTGAATGTAAACAACCGGAGTATTTATTATAACAGCACATCCTAAGTGTTAATCAGTAGCACACTAGTCGTAATGAGTTGAGCAATTCTACCATCTTTAATAATGGTCAAAGTAGGTCAACAATGATTTTGTCGAAGCAAAAAGCATCCCTATTGACCTTCATATCAAGGTTTGCATAAACACGGAGATATTGATGACAATAATAGCTTGGGCCCAATTGGGCTGGGCTACATGGGAGATAACATGGATTATCAAAAAAATAATAATAATACAATCTTGTGAAAAAAAGAAGAAAAAAAAAAGGGAGTAATTAGTAGCAAGCATGCAGTTTTGGGAAAGTATTAATAAAGTCTGATGTCATGGCCAAAAAAATCATAAAATAGATTAGTGCATAAAATTATATGCCTTGCCAAGTGCAGGGAGTATATGCCAGTCAGCAAATAAAGAAACATCAATCAATATAATATCATTCAATAACTGTTCCCTGGATTATTATCGAATAACTAATAAAATTGAAAAAATCAATAATATTCAACATTACACAGGCACTCACATTCACACACAGTCGGACATTGAGGTATGTGTACTGGAATATTTACCTATATGACATCAACATATTAATTAATACGTGATCACATGTATCTCAATATTCTTCGTTTATTATTGCAAGGCCGCCAAAACTGTCAATGTGTCATAATTTCCCCTTCTTTAGAATGTAGTTCATATCCCATCCCCAAATTTGTATTTGACCTTGATCTTTCACAGGACCGAGTTTGTCACATTATACTTTCAAGTTTGAAGGGCAATAACACTCCAAAATATTTATAATTTGGTTCAAAAGTTCAACACCATTGTTAAGGTCTATATTATTTTCAATAGTTCTTTTCATCATGACCTAATAAAGTATTTCATAAGCTTCAACAATAGCATACGAATACTTTTATTTACGTCTTTAATAGCAAAGTTAGTCAGAATCAAGTTTGGATCCAGCGTTCGATGAAAAGCATCTTTTGCAGTCCATTTTGAACCTTTTTCATTAACGGGAACTACAAGTACCACAGAGTTTGGACTGAGCAGTTAACAGCGCTTGTATCAAATATTTAGTGTGAACTTCTAACAAGTGTGTAATATTTTGTGGGGTGGCTTAAGTTGCAACATTATTGAATATCAAGTACATATTACCATGCAAGTTTGAATCAGGTGTTAAGTGCGAAATGCATTACCCCAAATTTATATCAACATAATCACAATAAGGTTCCACTCTTCGTGCGGCTTTCAACAAAGTATCTGGATCATTTGCACAGAATTGGACAAATAGTGGGCGATCCTCCTGCAGTTATCAAATTTAGATGAGGAAAAACTAATATTTAAGGACAATTTGTTAATGAAATTTACAAATATGGCCAAAGGAAACAACATATATATATATTAAAATTAAAAATTAAAAAAAAAAAGTGATACTATATTTCTTTCTGAGGAGATCAAATGGTGCATTTATGTTATCATACTGAAGAAAAAGAGTGCTCTTTTTTCTTTTTTCCTTTTTTTCTGTTTCACATGTTTCATAGAAGTCCCAGCTCCCCAATTGAGATTTCAGGCCATAATCTACAGAAACATATCAAACTTTGTATTTTTTTTTTTTTTTTGCTCCAATGTGATTAACCCAGAATTGGCTATCTGTTTATTACAAATTGTAACCCCCATTGTGAACCTATTACATAGCTCCAGATTGATGGGGTGATCAGTGGATTGGGGAGCCAAGAAGAGGAAGACAAAGCTTCTAATTAAATCGTAATGTTATAAGATCCATTCATAAAGCTCAAAGTATTGCACTGAAATTACAATTATAGGTTTAAGTGGAAAGCAAGACCTCTTGAACCAAACAGATTGACCAAGTACAAATAAAAAACAAATGCATTACAAAATCACCAATCCAACAGCATCAAATTAGTCTCACACACTAAGTAGAATTGTGCATTTTTGTCTCCTATTTTTGAAACGAAATCATCTCTCAGCCATTATGTTCAATTGATTTCCAAATTTCTCCGTGATAATCATATTTTAGCCTTCTATACCTGTTGTGATAATAGACCAAATAACAGTAATATTCTCCAAACAAAACCGCATTGAGAATTCGAAAAAAAGAAAATACATGTAATAATAAATAAATAAAAATGCATACTTTCAGACCAACAACGCACAGAATAGCTCAAATTTCTCAGAAAGCACTTGCAGTGACTACAATTCTACAAAGTAATAGTAAAATTTGAAGTAAATACACACACATACATAGTATTAGAGTCAGATATGATTGTGTATGTATGTACCTTGCAGGTGGTGAATTCTTCAGAACGATACTTCTCACTCTCAGTGAAGATGCGAGAGTGAAGCATAGGAGTATAAGCAGCTTGAGCTCCATACTTGCGGCACAGCATTCGAAAAGGAAGCTCCGAGTTATCAACCATGGGGGCCACAATCATCTTAGGTTCGCCCAGCTTCTTCCAGTGAGCCCAGGCTCGCTCGATCCTTGACTCGCCGCTCAAGTACCGACTCGGAGTACCCAAACCACAATCGGCGAGGTCTTTTGCGGGAAGTGAAGAGAGAGAATGTGAGGAGGCGGTGGCCATGAATGATCTGATCGGTGAGAGATGAAAATTGTTGGTGAAGAGAGAGAAAGTGCCGGCGGCGGAGGAGGGTGTGAATCTCATGAGGCGGCGATGATGGGAACGGAAACGCAGCCCATCGCCGCCGCTAGGTTTGGGCGGCAACGAAGCAAAATAGGGTTGTGTTGTGTTCCAGTATCTTGTTATTGGGTTGTAAAGTCGGTTGGGTTGGGTCCGACCCTAAAAAGTAGATCAGTGTGATGTAAATAAAAAAATTTTTTTATTTTTTTTTATAAAGGATCAATAAATTTTAAAATGCAATCTTGTGAATTATTTTTTTATTTTTTTTTATGAATTCAAAGGCCCTATTGAAAAATGTTTTGTGCCTCGAAATTTTTGCCCCCGAATGCCCCTAATTTGTTAGACAACGTCGTTTCACAAATTCAAATTTTTTTTTTTTTCTTCCTCCAGTTTTAGACGCAGTGAGGAAGAGGAGAGGGAGAGAAAGAGAAAGAGAGGGAGAGGGAGAGAAAGAGAGAGGGGAAGAGATCGCTGATCGCGTCGCCGATCGCCGATCGCGTAGCCAATCGCTGCGCCTCCACCTCCGCCTCCGTCGCCGATCGCCGCCTCTGCTCGTCGCCTCCGCTTTCTTCTTCCTCCGTCTTCTTCTTCCTCCGTCTTTTTCCTCCATTTTTTAGGCCCCCTCCAGTCCTTCTTCCTCCCTCCTCCTCCTCCTCCTTCCTACTCCGTCTTCTTCCTTCTTTTGCTGGAAAAAAAAAAAAAAAAAAAAATTTGAATTCGGGGCATTCGGGAGAGCTCAGATTCGAGCTCCCAATCGGTTCTGGGTCCTATTAAGGTAAAAATTACACAAAATAATCGTCAGGTACATGTTTGGGTTTAATTTTTGACATATAAAAGTGTGTTTCTCTAAATGTGAAATTATCCATTTGGGCAATCCGTATAGTAGAGGTTTTGAATTTTCCCTCATTTTAGAACAAATCTCACATTATGAATAAGAACGTAACACTCCAATATAATATACTAAAAAACTCCTTAGTGTATTTTTTTTTAAATATAACAAATAATGCAACACTCCAAACTTTTTTCAAATGTAACTCTCTAATGTAACATATAAAAAAACTCATTGTTGTATTTTTTTTTAAACGTAACACTCCAATCAATGTAATATCAAACATAATACGCCAATATAATACACAAAAATTACTCCTCCGTTTGGGAAGTGGGTTGGCTTTTTGGCTTTTTGACTTTTTTTGGCTATTTTAGCCTGGGCTAAAAAGCTTGGTTTGGGAAGGGCTTTTTTGACTTTTTTTGTGAAAGAATAGTGTAATGATTATGGGTTGAATGTAATATTTTGTTTGTTGTGGCTAAAATAGCCTATTTTGCCTTTTGTGGCTAAAATAGCCCCAAACCTCCTTGCCAAACGTAGTACTCACAGTTTGAATTTATACATTTATCCAAAATTTATTAAGGAATTTTTATACTCATTTTGGAATGATTTGAAGAATCCTACACCATTTTGGAATGGTTTGAAGAATCTCATATCATTTTTTTTTAGTATTACATTGGATTATTATATTTGAAAATATTACAGTAATAAGTTTTTTTATGTGTTACATTGAAGTATTAACTAAAGAATTTTTTGAAGTGTTACATTGGAGTGTTATGTTATATTGGAGTGTTACATTTGAGTGCTACAAATTGAAATTATACATTTGTGCAATACTTACTAAAGAATTTTTGTACTCCTTTTGAAATACTTAAAAAATCCCACATCCATTGGGAATATTTGAAGAATCTCATATTTCAAGCCATTTTTGTACTCCTTTCGAAATATTTGAAAAATATTTCATTTCAAGTCATTCCAAATAAAAAGTTTTCCATATAAAAATTCATTCAAAATTTGATTCTCATATATGTTGTATATCTTACATTTCTAGCACAAAAGAAAGAAAGAAAAAAAATATATATATATATATAATAAAAATAAGGGTATAACTATAAATATAATTTTTAAATAATATATGAAATCTACATTTCCAAAATCAATGGAACTAATTGGTCTAGAAAAAAACTCTTGGAACTAATTGGATCACCATTTCTCAATATGGGATTTATAAGTAAATTTTCTTCTTCTTTTTTTATTTTTATTTTTTTAAACTTTGTGACACCCTGAACGTTTAATTAAATACCACATAAATATTTATAGTTATATATAATTATGGTTATATGTGATAATATATTATTAGTAATAATATATTAAATATAAAAAAATATAATAAATAATAATAATAATAACAATAATAAAAAAATAAATGTAGGGAATAATAATAATAATAATAAGAAGAAGAAGAAGAAGAAGAAGAAGAAGGAGGTAGTTATCCAAACAATTCTGTGAATTAATTAGGAAGGGAATGTGGCATCTATAAGTTAAGACACCTGCACAAAATATATATGATTTGGATTTAGTCATCATTATGAGATACGGGCCTTGTGTATGTAAGGCAACCAAGGTAGCAAATTGAAGGCACCAAAAAAAATGAAGGAAAATTCGGAGAGATACTGGGTAGAAAAGGGTCTCGAAAAGATAGAAAAAATAGAAAGGAAATAGTAAGACTCAATCTTAAGGTGAGTTATATTATACCTTAAGTCATCATAATATATTTTACGTATATTTTGACTTACCATAAATTATTTTATACAAGTTTATGTTTTATAAATTTTATTAATATTTCAATTACGTTGATTAATTTCTGAACTCTATTTGTTTAAAATGAAACCATGGATATGTTTGTTTAAATTTTAGAAGGTATTTGACTATGACCTTATAAACAATTATGTTTTGTAAGTACCACCACGATAGTCCCATACTTTGAGAGACTTAATAACCATTGGCCTCTGTTTGGCCACTTTGTGATCCTCTGTTTGTCATGGATCTATTGACCTC
Source organism: Camellia japonica (assembly GCA_030407325.1). Lineage (NCBI taxonomy): Eukaryota > Viridiplantae > Streptophyta > Magnoliopsida > Ericales > Theaceae > Camellia > Camellia japonica. Next base: position 133,695,814 of record JAPPVO010000059.1, on the reverse strand, counting down.
TATTCTAACTGTCACTCCAATGACCTCAGTTTTATTCCGTTCTGTACCGTGGTTATGGTTATTTAATTACATAATTTTTGTGTTTCAGTTTTTACCACTTTAAATCATTTGTTTATTCAAATTAAGTTATGTTAATATTTTAGCTTAAATGACTATCCATGATTATTTTGTATTTCCTATATTCTTGGCATAATATTTCTCACTCTACTGTGTGCTTATAACTGTTACCTTTTCAGGTGACGAGATGTAAGGGAGACCCATAACCTCACGTAGTGGAACCTGCGCGAGAATTTGATGTTGAACCATTATTTTGTTTTTCTTTTCTTTTCTTTCTTTTATTTATTTTATTTTTGCTCCCTTTTGTTTTTACTCAGGGCCGATCACTAAATAATAAAATAATAAAAGTCTTATAGATGTATTTTTTCTTATTAAAATAGTAAAATGAAGTAAATTTTCTATTTAATTATTTTTATTTCCATTTGCCTCCGCCTGTGCCATTTAATTTGCCACAATTAGAATAAAGTAGTGAGTTACGATTCCAGCCCTAAGCCCCTGGGGTTGGGTCGTGACAAAGGTGTTATCAGAGCAATGGTTTTAAAAAGATAAATATTTACCTGCGACATTAGTCCTTTTCTATAAAATTTCACATTTATTCTGGTGATGTAGGAATGTCCGAAATTAACCTTGATGAGGCATTTTGGGAGGAGATTGGGGCCATTAATTTGGAAGATATTTTAGCAGAGCACCCAGCCCCTGCCTTACCGGAAGAATGGGGAGATTCGGAGAATATCGTTAGGAAACTACACCCAAGCCTTGCCCAATTGATGGATCAGCCAATATATATACATATTGATTCTATTGATGTCCCATACTTACTATGGAGGCAGAACCGTGCCTATACGCGCGGACGCTTTCTCGGACCCACTCGTGTCCTCGGCATTGCCCTGGGATATGACCGCCCACACTACATCATAGGCCCTTTGTCTCCAGATTTTGTGGCAAGAAAGGGAAATGTGTATTCCGAGGACTACATTTTTACCACTGTCCCTAACCCGCTGGAGATTATTAATATTCAAAATGTTGACTTTAGTAATGACTTGTCATATATCAAGACACCCGGCTGGATTATTGATCGAGCATTTTTGGGATACATACAATCCGTCTCCATTTTCACAGTCCATTCTGCGTGGATATGTTTTGGTGTGGTCCAGTTAGGATGGGAATTTGAGTTTTTTATGCAACACTATGTACCGTGGTTGTTTGAACTGTTTGACCCACCACTCTAGATTTGGTAGAATAAAACCCTTTTTGTGCGCTAACCATGATATGCTCTAATCCCTATTTATTTATTTTATTTTTTTTGTACCACAGGGATGAGACACTAACATATTTTAACTTTTGAACAAAGATGTAATATTAATTGTAAAAAATAGTAAAGTTGGTATTTTATATAGATATAGATTGCGCTATACATGCTTATATATATATATATATATATATATATATATATTGCGTTATGGATGTAATGCCTCATTTATTACTTTGTAGAATGGCCAATAATGGTAACGGAAGCGAGTCATCAGTCAATGGCACTGAATCGGTGGAAAGAATCATGGAAAGAGCGGTTACAAGCTTTTTGCAAGCCGTGCAAACTAACATCAACAATGGGATGCCGGAACGGTGAGAAGAGCCGGTTACCATAAAACAGTTCCACGATCTGAAACCCACCACATTTATCGGCGGTCCAAACCCGATGGTAGCGGACGGTTGGGTTAAAGACATGGAAAAAGATTTTTCGCGTCCTACCCTACACCGAAAAACAAAAGGTAACTTTTGCCACTTTCACTTTCAAAGATAATGCGCAAGAATGGTGGCTTCTCACTCTGGAGAAAGAAGAAATTGCAACTTGGGCAAGATTCTTAGAAGTATTTTATGAAAAATACTTCCTAGATTCATTGCGGGAACAGAAGGCATCAAAATTCATACATCTAAAGTAAGGAACCATGACGGTAGCCGAATACGAGAGCAAGTTCACACAACTCGCTCGGTTTGCGACATATGTCATCCCTACTGAAGCTCGAAAAGCAAGAAAGTTCGAAACAGGATTGGATGTTGAAAGCAAAAATAGGCTTGAGGTTTTAAAACTGCCAACTATAAGGAAGTAGTAGACCGAGCGTACATTGCAGAAAAGGGGATTAAAGCCTCGCATTCCAGAGAACCAAGCCAAAAGAAACGATTCTAGGAAAGAAACAACAGAAGATCCGGTGTTACGCCTCACAAGAGGGTGAATACGGGCACAACCAATTCAGGCAATCAAGGTCCTACTAACCCCTGAGGTGGCACCATTCCAACTTGCCCTACGCGTGGAAGGGCTCATTGGGGACAATGCCATCGAAACACAGGAGCATGCTTTAAATGTGGTCAAGTTGGCCACTTGATGAGGGATTGTCCAAAGCTAACCAATCCTATAGCCAGCCCCTCTGGCCCAGTCAGAAACCCGCAGGACCTGGAGGAGAGAGGAAGGACCAAAAAGGCCAAAAAAGGGCTTTTGCCTTGGTACCTGAAAAACCGGAAGTTATCGAAAATGTTGTGTCAAGTACACTTTCTGTCTGTGTTCATTTAGCTCATGTTCTTATTGACTCCGGTTCAACTCATTCTTTTGTTGCACCACACTTTGCTGCCAAGTTGGCGTCAACACCCGAACCCTTAAGATATATATTGTCGGTGTCCTTTCTTTCTGGTAATTCTGTCTATAGTACTGACATGTACAAATCATGTACTATATCCTTAAAAGACATAACCTTATATGTAGACTTGATTACCCTCCGCATTGGGGACTTTGATGTAATCTTAGGGATGGATTGGCTGGCTGCCAATCACATCTCTATTGATTGTAAAGCCAAAAAGGTCTCCCTTAGGTTACCAAACCTGTAATACCCCTGTTCCGCAATATGCTAATTGGTCCTTAATTTGAATATGATTATGTGTTTAACATGATTTTGTATGCCATTATGTGAATATATGTGATTTTGAAATTCTATCTGTTCACCGTAGGAATATTTGTTTGAATAATCCGCTTCGGAAATTAAATTGAGGGCCTTATCGGCCACAGAACCCGAAATTGATTACGCCATTGTGATTAGTGTAATTTTTAGAGCCTACGGTGAAATTTAATTGAAAATTGATTCTGGTCAATTTAAACTGATTAAATTGATAAATTAAGTGCCCTATTATTTTATGTTAGAATAATGTGTTAGTGGGGCATAATGTATGGAGGCACTACACTCCCCTTAATTCATTTGAACTCAAAAAATCTGAGGATACAATCGAGAGAGAGAGAGAGAGATCCAGCCTTAGTGAGAGAAAGGGAGAGGAATTGTGCAAAATCTAGCTTGAAGCTTGGGAACCTTGAAGATAATCCAAGAGTTGTTATAGAGTGTGAGAGTTAAACTCCTAGGTGAGTAATTCTAGGATTATAGTTTGTAATTTTGGGTATCCTAGCTAATTTGGTGATCAAGAGTAAGATTGAAATGAAATTGTGTTGGATTTGTTGAATTGAAGCTTAATATATGCATGCATGCAAGAAAGTACTTTGAAATTGCATGTTTAAACTTGAAATACATGATTCAAGTAGAGTTTTGGTTGAAACTCATGTTTTGATCACCACTTATGTTGTCTAACTTGAGAATGTGGCAAATTTATCACGTGCATGTACAATTTATGAAGATATAAGCTTGAATGTATGAATTTGTTATGTTAGAATGAGTTTGATGGGAGATTGGGGCATGCATGTGAATTAATGGTGAAATTGAGCTCCATTGTAATGTGTTTTGGTGTTCATGCCATGTTAGAACAATTATATGTGAACTTTGAGCCTTAGAATGCATGAAAAATTGGCTGGAAAATTGAATTGGAGTTCAAGAACTTAATCTGGAAAACCCAGATTTTTGATGTCCGCACGAGCAGGAAAATCGTGCTCCCAGCACTTTTTGCAGAGTTGGATGTTCGCTCGAGCGGGATGTTTCACGTTCGAGCGGGGAGCTTTTATAGACAGGCATTCCGCTCGAGCGCCCTAACTCACGCTCGAGCGTAATTTTGAGGTAACCAGTACTTTTGCAGGCCTCTTGGGTCCGCTCGAGCGGGGACCCTGTTTTCTAAAATTTTGTTCATGCGTTCTGTGTTTTATTTTCCGTTCTCTTTCACTTGTAATCACTCTTAGGCATATGTTAAGCATTGTAAATGAGTTAATGAGATAAGAATAAAGCCTAAAGAGGGATATGTGAATTAAGGAACGGATTGAATTGTTAGTGACCTTTTGTGTTCATGAAATGTGTAGGGTCAAGCTCCGGGGCAAATCCACAAGCCGATCACTGTGAGTAATATCTTAACAAGATATTTGAAATATACTGTTGTCCAATTGTTTACTTATATGTAAGTTTTGTAAGTTCATTAATTTGAATGGTGGACAACGATTGATACAAATGATTTGGCCAAAGGCCGATTGATACGAATGATTGGGCCGAAGGCCGATTGACATGAATGATTGGGCCGAAGGCTGATGGATACGAATGATAGATATAGATAATTGGGCCGAAGGCCGATGGATACGAATGATAGATATAGATGATTAGGCCAAAGGCCGATGGATATAAATGATTGGGCCGAAGGCCGTTTGCTGTAACTGTTTCAATGATTACTTATATATCTTCCTCATTTGATATTATTCACTAGGCATTCGCTCACGCTCATTCATGTACATGTAGGTGAGCCAAGGGACGTCTAGAACCAGCCCCGGTGAACTTGTGAGAAACATTTTAAGTTTTGAGGAGTCAGCCCAAACGTCTCACGCATGAGACTGTCTTCGCCTTTGACCTTTGCTTATAGTTTTGTTATGTTGGCGAATACGTTGGACTCTTTTTGTATATAAGAATTGGGTTTGACTGACTTAAATTTGTATGATCCTGTACATATATTGTTTTGTGTTAGTACATACTTTGATGTGAGTTATTAACATATAAATGTTTGGAATGTTATGGTGTGCATTTAAGCACGGCTCTATGGACAAAGTTTTTGAATTGTTTCCGTTTGGCCCCTTTACCTCTGATGAGTTTTGATTTATTTGGTTTGAGGCCGTAGGTAATCACACGATTACTGGCCGGTTATGGCCTTAATCCATCGGGGCGGGTTCGGGTCATGGCAAAACCAACCCGAGCTTGTCTTTGATAGGACTGGAGTTTCCAACCCTTCCTGTATTATATCCTCCATGACAACCCAATGACTTATAAGAAAGGGTTGTGGTAGTTATATTTGTTATGTGATCGATACACAAAAAGAGGCCCCCACCTTTGATACGATCCTCGTAGAACGAGAATTTCCGAATGTTTTTCCAGAAAATCTACCTGGTATCCCAGTGGACCAGGAAATCGAATTCACTATTGAAACTCAACCTGGAACCCAACCAGTATTAAAAGCCCCTTACCGCATGTCAATGATAGAATTAAAAGAATTGAAGACTCAACTCTAGAAACTACTGAACAAAGGCTTCATTCGACCTAGTACCTCACCCTGGGCAGTTCCAGTATTGTTTGTGAAGAAAAAGAATGGCACGATGAGATTATGCATTGATTACCGGAGCTGAACAAGGTCACCATCAAGAATCGGTACCCTCTGCCGTGAATCGATGACTTGTTCAATCAACTACAAGGCGCCTAAGTATTCTTGAAAATTGATTTGCGTTCTAGCTACCATTAATTAAAAGTCAAAACGGAAAGCATCGAAAAAACTGCCTTTAGAACCCGTTACGAGCACTACGAGTTTCTCGTCATGCCATTTGGCGTTACAAAATGCCCCAGCAGCCTTCATGGACCTCATGAACCAAATGTTCAAACCCTATCTTAATGAGTTCGTCATCGTCTTCATCGACGACATTTTCATATACTCCAAGTCACCAGAAGACCATGAGAAGCACTTGCGAACGGTTCTACAAACACTATGTGATCACAAACTTTATGCCAAGTTAAAGAAATGCGAATTCTGGATCACTAGTGTACACTTCCTCAGTCACGTCATTAACAAAGATGGCATCTTGGTTAACCCCCAAAAAGTTGCAGTAATCGTGAACTGGCCACGACCTACTAATGTATCAGAAACACGAAGTTTCTTGGGTCTAGCTAGCTATTATCGACGCTTTGTGCAAGATTTCTCAAAGATAGAATCACCCTTGACCCAACTAACTCAGAAGAACACACCCTTTGAATGGACTGGCAAACATGAGCGTTGCTTTCAAGAGTTAAAAAGCAGACTTGTGTGGGCTCTTATACTAGCACTCCCCGCGGGAACAGATGGGTTCGTAATTTATAGTGATGCCTCATATAATGGTTTAGGTTGCGTTCTTATGCAAAATGGAAAAGTCATTGCTTATGCCTCGCGACAACTAAAGACTCACGAGAAGAACTACCCAACTCATGATCTGGAATTGGCTGCGATGATCTTTGCCCTCAAGATCTGGTGTCATTATCTCTGCGGTGCAACTTGCGAAATTTACACTGATCACAAGAGTCTTAAATATCTGTTCACACAGAAGGAACTGAATATGAGGCAACGACTGTGGCTAGAATTTATGAAAGACTATGATGTAGAAATCCATCACCATCCAGGCAGAGCTAATGTAGTGGTAGACGCACTGAGCCGAAAGACAACTAGAAGTTTGGCATGTACTCTTGTTTCCCGCAAGATCAACGGACTGCTCGCCAACATAACCGTGGAACCTACATTGATTGAAGAAATTAAAGCGCGCCAATGGGAAGATAAACTTTTGAAGAAAAAGTATGAGGAACAAAGGAGTACGCCTAATCCTGATTTCACTATGAGCAATGGGATACTAAAATTTCGGAATCAAATTTGTGTACCCAACATTCTGGAACTCAAGAAGAAGATATTGGTAGAAGCTCATAGCTCGAGGTTTGCAGTCCACTCTAGCAACACAAAGATGTATCATGATCTGAAAGAACATTACTGGTGGACAAGAATGAAAAGAGACATAGCAAGCCATGTCCCCAAATGTTTGCATTGTCAGCGTATTAAAGCAAAACATCAGAGACCTACAGGAATGCTGCAACCACTCCCTATTCCTAAATGAAAATGGAAGCACATTACTATGGACTTCGTGGTCGGGCTACCACAGTCATTTTCGAAGAATGATGCAATATGGGTTATAGTAGACCGATTGATGAAGTCGGCACATTTTCTGCCAATTAAAATTATGTACTCCCTTAATAAGTTTGTCATCTTCTACATCAAGGAAATTATTCGTTTGCATGGTACTCCAGTTTCAATCGTATCTGACCAAGACCCCCACTTCGTGTCTCACTTCTAGAACAAATTGCAGAAGGCATTGAGGACTACATTGAAGTTTAGCACTGCTTATCACCCGCAAACTGATGGGCAAACCGAAAGAACAATCCAAACTTTGGAAGACATGTTAAGTATATGCGTGTTGGACCTCAAAGGTAATTGAGATGAACACCTACCTTTAGTAGAATTCGCCTATAACAACAGCTATCAGGCAAGCATCGGAATGACGACATATGAAGCACTGTATGGAAGGAGATGTCGATCACCTCTATGTTTGGCAGAAGTCGGAGACAGAAAACTATTAGGTCCCGAGATCGTGCAAATCACAAGTGATAAAATCCAACTGATCCAACAGCAAATTCGCACTGCTCAGAGTCGCCCAAAAAGCTATGCAGATACACGAAGACGGGAATTGGAATTTCAACTAGGAGAGCATGTTTTTCCTAAAAATCTCACCAACAAGAGGGGTTATCCGATTCGGAAAATGAGGAAAGTTAAGCACACGATACATCGAGCCATTCGAGATACTAGAAAAGATTGGTCTTGTAGTATATCGCCTTACACTACCACCTGAACTATCCAATATCTATAATGTGTTTCATGTTTCAATGCTTCGACGGTATCTTCGAAATCCAGAACATGTTGTTGATTATGAAGACCTAGAAGTTCAAGAGGATCTCTCTTATGAAGAGCAACCAGTGCAGATTCTCGATCGTTGTGATCAAGTTCTCCGAAATAAGACCATATCGTTGGTAAAAGTCTTATGGCGAAATCATCGTATCGAAAAAGCTACGTGGGAAACGGAAAGTCAAATGTGAGCCAAATATCCACACCTCTTCAAAAATTAAGGTATGTCAAGTTTGGGGACAAAACTTCTTTTAGGAGATGAGAAATGTGACACCCTGAACGTTTAATTAAATATCATATAAATATTTATAACTATATATAATTGTGGTTGTATGTGATAATATATTATTAGTGATAATATATTAAAAATATAATAAATAAATAAATAATAATAATAATAAGCAGATAGTTATCCAAACAAATCTGTGAATTAATTAAGAGGGGAATGTGGCATCTGTAAATTAAGACACTTGTACAGAATATATATGATTTGGATTTAGTCATCATCATGAGATACGGGCCTTGTGTATATAAGGCAACCAAGGCAACAAATTGAAGACACAAAAAAAAAAAACAAAGGAAAATTCGGAGAGATACTGCGTAGAAGGGGTCTCGAAAAGATAGGAAAAATATGAAGGAAATAGTAAGACTCAATCTTAAGGTGAGTTATATTATACATTGAGTAACCATAATATATTTTTCGTATCTTTTGACTTACCATAAATTATTTTATACAAGTTTATGTTTTATAAATTATATTAATAATCCAATTATGTAGATTAATTTCTGAACTCTATTTATTTAAAATGAAACCCATGGATATGTTTGTTTAAATTTTAGAAGGTATTTGACTATAACCTTATAAACAATTATGTTTTGTAAGTACCACCATGAGAGTCCCATGCTTTGGGGGACTTAAATAACTATTGGCCTTTGTTTAGCCACTTTGTGATCCTCTATTTGTCATGGATCCATTGACCTCTGTTCTGACTGTCACTCCAATGACCTCTATTTTGTTCTGTTCTGTACCGTAGTTATGGTTATTTAATTACATAATCTCTCTGTTTCAGTTTCTACCACTTTAAATCATTCATTTATTCAAATTAAGTTATGTTACTATTTTAGCTTAAATAACTATTCATGGTTATTTTGTATTCCCTATACTCTTAGCATAATATTTCTCACTCTGCTATGTGCTTATAGCTGTTACTCTTTCAAGTGACGAGATATAAAGGAGACTCATAACCTCACGTAGTGGAACCCGTACGAGAATTTGATGTTGAACCATTATTTTGTTTTTCTTTACTTTTTTTCTTTTATTTATTTTATTTTTGCTCCCTTTTGTTTTTACTCTATGCCGGTCAGTGAATAATAAAATAATAAAAACCCTATAGAAGTATTTTCTCTTATTAAAATAGTAAAATGAAGTAAATTTTCTGTTTAATTATTTTTATTTCCATTTGCCTCCGCCTGTGCCATTTAATTTGCCACGATTAGAATAAAGTAGTAAGTTACGGTTCCAGCCCTAAGCCCCTAGGGTTGGGTCGTGACAAACTTATGATCCAACTATTACACAGTGAAAATGAATTATGTTTTTCGTGTTAAAATATTAATCTCTTATTTTATTTTTATTATTTCAAAATATTGTTAATTCCTTTTCAAAAATTAAAGAGAAAAAATAATATAAATTTTATATTTTCCACTTCTTTTAAATTTATTAACAACACAAAAAGTACAATTTTGATAATTGATATTCCCCAAAAAAAATATACAATCAAAGGGTAATTTTGAAAAATTAATATTTCTAAAAATAATTGTGCAATTAAAAAAAGTTATATTCCCAAAGAGAAACTAATATTTTGGGACGGAGAGAGTACAAAATATACTAAGAGGGCATTTAACAACAAACTAAAAAAAGTTTGCTTTTTGGTTTTATTTTTCAAATACTTTAAATGAGTTTTTATTTATTTTTAATATATATATTTTTTTTCATATTTTCGTCATTTTTTTTTTCGAGTACTCTTAAGATTTACATATTGTAGATGCATATAAAAAATAAAACAAATTGAATACAACATTAAAAAAATCATTGAAAACAAAACTAAAATCTGTATTGTTGTTTCTCTTTTCATTTATTTGTAGCGCTTTTTTTTAATATTTTTGTTAAATTTTTTAGATGCTTATAATCTTGATATATTTAAAAAATAAATAAAAGCAAACTAAAATGTTTAAAAAAAAGTTTAATAAAGACAAATAAAAATCCATCTAAGAATAATTTTGGAAAAATTAGTAAACCAAACAAAGTCTTACACTGGTTTAAGAGTTTTCAAAAATAATTTTCAATTTGTATTTTTTAGTTTTTACTTTAATTGTTAAACTTGATAATTTATGGAGTAAAATGACACAAGTAAAATAATTTGAAGAGCAAAGTTAGGGGTGCTTTGGTAACCAAATAAAAAGCCAATTTTTAGCTTTTTATTCATTTTGAGTCACATTATCTCTCACATTTTTTATCCATAAAAGGACAAAATAAACTAAAAAAATTAAAAAAATAATTTTTTACCAACTTTCACAAACACCACTTAATCTTTCATTCAAAAATTGTAACACATTACTGACTGGGCGCTCTGTCCAATAGTCCAAATTCAAATTTCTATTGTCAAAAGGTGCTTGCATAAAATATTCTGTTCATAAGTACAAGTTTGTACAAAATGACCAAACTACCCATCCATATATATATATATATATATATATTGTATACATTTTTCAAAACACTATCTCACCCTCTCTGCTCTGTTTCTCTCTCTCTCTCTAACCCTAGTTTTCTCTCTTTAAAAACCCTAGTGCTTCTAGATCCCAACCCTAATGCTTTTGATCCGTTTAGGAATGGCAATGGGGTGAGGCGGGGCCGAGAGGGGAGGGGCTAGGGATCACACTCCCCGTCCCCGATCCCCGATTGTGAAAATCTCCCCAGCCCCGGCCTCGGCCCTAATCCCCGACGGGGAACCTACCACTGTCCCCATCCCCGTCTCCTAACGGGGATTGGGTTTTCCCGACCCCGAAAATTCATCGCCCCCCAAATCTGTTTCAACACCACCATCAACAACAACAACAACAACATCATCATCATCATCAACAGAATCATCAACATCAACATATCAACAAAATCAACAATAGATCATAAACCAAAAAAAAATAAAAAAATGGACAGATATACACAAATATACATGTATATATACATACACAAACAGATCTGAGATTTGTGTCACAAAGAGAAAGAGAGAGTGGACGATCGGTATCATCAACACATACAGATAAAGGAGGACGATACACACACATACAGATCTGTGTATCTGTGTCACAGAGAGAGAGAGAGAGAGAGAGAGAGTGGATGATCGGCAGCGATGGACGACAAAGGAGATCGGATGATGCGATGGTGGACGAAGGAGGACGATCAGAGATTCGGAGGCGATGGGTGGCAGTGACTGCGACCACGGATGCGATGGACGACGGAGAAGGCCGATCGACGTAGCGGACGGTGACGATCGGCGTTGCGTACAGTGCAAGAGTGAGAGAGAGAGAGAGAGAGAGAGAGAGAGAGTAGAGAGAAGAGAGAAAGAGAGAGACATAGAGGAAGACACAAATTGAGATATGAGGACGAGGGTTTGGTTACCATATGTGCATATATATATAGGGGTAAACTAGTAATTTCACTTCGGGGACAAACGGGGATGGAAATGGAGACAGGGACGGGCCGGTTACAGGACTGGAACACTTATCCCCGTTCTCGACCCAAATCTAATCGGGGATTGATTTTTAAATACCATCCCTGTCCCGTTAAGGATATTTTTCGGGAAAAAATCGCTCAAATCAAGGTCGAGGAGTTAGGTCCTCGTTGGGCTGGGTTCAAATTGCCATCCCTAGATCTGTTGGGTGTTGGCATTATGCTTTCAAATCACTGTCGATCTCAACGACGAGATTTTCATCAATCTCAACAACAAGATCGCCGTCAAAGCAACGAGATCTCCATTTCTCTTTCTCTTCATCCTTAGCATCTCTATTTCTCAAAGATTGTTCAACCGTTTTTCAGAGATCTCTATACTCATCGTCGAATCGCCAATATCCCAAATGTATCGATTTCGGTGGTCTATCTGAGGAGTAGTTGAGATTTGATCCAACATCTCAAAGATCTAGCATTTTGGTCACCAGTGTTGCCTCTCAGGTCTGGTATTCTCTCTTTTCCATCAGATCTGTGCTGAGAAAAGAGAGTCAGTGTCAAAGACATGGAGATTAAAAGAGTGAGGGGAATCAAAGGGATGGTGGTGGTCGATCTAGATCTAGATCGAAGTATATCTAAACCACCACTGTCGTCTTGTTGTTGATGATGAAGATCTAAGATCTGTTCATTTTTATATGTTTTTTTTTTTCATGTTGATGATGATGATGATGATGAAGAACAGATAGGGTTTGGTTTGGTTTGGTATTATATGTTGTTGTTGTTTTTGTTTTTGTTTTTGAAGACATATGTGTTTTCTGGTGGCAGTGGCAGTGGTAATGACAGTGACAGTGACAGTGACAGTGGCAGTGGCGGTAGCAGGGCAACACTAAAAGCCCTATCTTAAGGGGCAACTGTTGTTGCAGCTATGGTAGGAAGACTTTCTCTTCTCTGATATAAACACAAATATGAGCCTCAAATAAATAAAGAGATGAGGAGTGAGAGATATACCAACAGATAGAGAGAAAAAATTGAAGATTTGTGACTACTTTATTAAACAAATAAGAAAAAAAGTGATGTCGATGATAATGATTGCAATAGATAAACAAAAAAAGTTCATACAGATTTTTAACAGATAGGAAAAAAATTAAACAAATAAATAGAATTTGAAAAAAAAAATTGAATAGATAGATAGAATTTAAGAGGAAAAATTAAACAGATAGATATAAAATTTAGGGAAAAAATTGAATATATAGATAGAATTTAGGGAAAAAATTGAATAGATAGGGCGAAAAATTGAACAGATAGTAAAAAAAACTTGAACAGATAGATAAAAAATTTGAAAAAATATATATATATTTGAATAGATAGTCAACGAAAAGTCATACAGTCAACGAAAAGTCAAATAGATAAAAAAAGTCAGGAATAAAATTGGAAACAAAATGTCTTGTAGAACTTCTCACCAAATTATTTCACAAAATGTGAACTTTTCACTAATAAAAAATATTCACTAGATCTAATGCCTTACACCATTCTTAAATTTAATTTATTACCAATTTTCTTTTAATGATTTGGAATGAAATCAAACAATTTCATTAGTTTAAAGTACTAGTTTCTAAAATTGATAATTCATTGGGCAAAATGACACAAGTATATATTATAGTTGGAGGTGACAAAATGATTTTTTTTTTTTTTCAAAGTTTGAGAAAATTATATTGAATTTTAAGGTTATTTTGGGCAGTAACTGTTTTAGTTAATTTTTTTATTTTTATAAAAAGACGTTCAGAAAGATCGAGAGAAGCATTGACTTTTATGTAGTGATTTTTTGACATTTTTATAATTTATTATTATTTTTTATATATACCAAAATAGCCTTTAATCTATCTAATAACAGTAACATGGAAGTTAAATGGGAGCATGAAATTACTTTTTTATCCTTGATGTTTTATACATTTATCAAATATTAAAATTAACTTTAACATAAAATGATCCCAAAAAAATGTATAATACATATGATATAAATTATCCTCACATCCTCTTCCACATTCTTGTTAGAGATGACCATTTTTATCCGATCTGTGGGGGCCCGCCTATATCCGCCAGAATGGGGCAAATTTTATCCCGTCCTGATACTTATGTGGGTCGGGGACGGATATCACTTTTTCCGATCCAAACCCGACCCGATATAATTAATAATATATATATGTATATATATAATATAATTAGATATAAGAAAATAATATTAAAAGTTTGTGGTTTTGTTTAAATATAAATAAATAATAATCCTGTAAGTCTCACTATTTATATATATGGAAACAAGAAAAATTATTTTGTGTGCCAAGGATTTAAATATTCTCAATTTTTTTAACTATGTGAAATGTGGTCGGGTATCCGCGGGTATCGAGTATCCGCGGGGCCGGGGGTAGGGTTGAAAAATTCCACTCGTAGTGAGCGTAGGACGTGAGCGGGGGCAGGGGTGGAGTTTGTCCACGAAGGTGGAGGCGAGGAATGGCAAACCCGCTCCAAACTTACCCTGTGGCCATCCCTAATTCTTGTATTTTTCCTAGCAGATTATTAACCCCATATCTTATTGCATTCTCACATTCAACCGTCTCTTTTCTTCTTTTTATCTCCATCACCCCACTACCATTCTTCTATCTTCTTATTTACTCCACTGCCACTCTACTCTTATCGTAGCCACAACTCTTACCAAGTGCCACCCTTACCGTAATCACAACTCCTTTTCTATATGTTTTCCTACTCTTTCTATATATTTTCAATATCACGATCTCGAATGATACCCTCTACCACCAGTTTCTTAGTTTCCACAATTACTTACTGCTAGAGTCCCTTTCCACTTTTAACCACCATGTAGTCTCATCACCTATTGTCGTCACCCTTCATGCCACCCAACCAACCATAACTTCTACAACATCAACAACTCTCATTTGCTAATAGTTGGCGACCATTCTCACTCTTTGCAATGCCAACACTATTACCAATATAATTTGATCACTTCTTTTGTAATAAAATGAAATAATGAATTAAATTCAATTTGTTGTAAGGGCTCATGACAACAAAGCAATGGTGATGGTAGAGATAAGGAGAAGAAATGTAAAAAGTTGGTTGGGGTGGTAGCGGTAAAAATAGGAAAGGCATTAAAGACAAAAAGATAGATATTGCAATGGATTAGAGATAATGGCGACGAGATTAACAGATAAGTGACAAGAAGAAAGATACAAGGAAAAATGAGACAGCGAAAACAAAAGGAAAAGAAGAAAGGGTTCCAATTGTTTTTAACCCACACAATCACTTATGGGCAAAAAAATTAAATTTAGAGTAAAAATTTTGATGACACTTTTTCATAAATCTCTTTTCACCTATTTATATTTCATTTAATTCACATTATTTTCTTATATTCCAATAAGTCCTATGAGTGACATAGTTACCAAAATACTCCTAATAATATTCACATTTACATTGTGAATATTCCGTGATGTGGATGTTCACACCATCAATGTGAATTTTCACATTGTCAATGTGAACATTCACACATCAGTGTGAATATTTACATTGTAAAATATGAATGTTCACATTACCAAATTGTTAACCGTTCAAAAAATATTTGTAATGATAGAAATGTCTATAAAATACCTTAAATATAAGAATTAGAATTTGGTAGATCAAATGTCCAAATAATAGGACTTATTAGAATATAAGAATATTTTATAGACTAATTAGAATACAAATACTTGAAAAATAATTTTCTAATAAATTTTCCAAAAATTTAAGACACTTTAATATTTGGTAAATTATGGTTACATTGCAGTTTATGATGAAAGACATGTGGGCCTTACCTAATATAACACAAAGCATAGTGTTAAACGAGCTCGAGATGTTATCAAATCGGCTTTATTGAAGTGGAGAAAATATAAGATCTCAAGTTTCACTTAAATTAAAATTATCCAATCATAATTGATTAAGGTTTCATTTGGGAAGATGGGTTGGGTTTGATTTGGGGTTATTTTAGTCATAAAAAGATAAAATAGACTTTTTAACTCAATAAGACAAAACATCATATCCAACCATAATCGTTACATTCTTTTTCTAACAAAAAGTCAAAAAAGCTAAAAAATTATTTCCAAACGAAACTTTTCCTTGTTTGGCAAGTGACTTTTTTAGCTAAAAAGTCAAAAAGTCACTAAAAAAACCAAAAAGCCAACAACCCATACCAAAAAATCAAAGATTCTCTTTTCTCTCTACTTTTTGCACATTTTTTCGTAAAAAGTCAAAAAATTATCTCAAACATACTAATTTTTTTTACATCACATTTTAGTCAAAAAGTCAAAAAATTACTACAAAAACCTGTTCCCAAACGAGACCTAAAATAACCAAAAAATTAAAAAACTAACTCACTTTCCAAACAATCCTAAAACTATTAATGACATAGTGATTTTGAACAAGTTGATATCTTATCCACAACTTTGAATAAGAGAATTAATTGAAAAATTCTCCTTTCAACTCATGTTAAATAGTCCCGTGAATGTGACAATGATGTATGACTAAAGGGGACCATTTTACATGGAATAGTTGACATTAGGGAAAGGCTAAGGACAAAGCAACAACAAATGAGAATGGCATTGTAGACCCCTCACAAATGTATTTTAACTCCACCACACCCCCATTTTGACTTTGCCACATTCATTTCCCACATTGATTAGAGTGGGGTTCAAGCCCTTTCACACCACTATCAGTCTTCTTGAAGCCACTCAACTAATTTGTCAAAAATAAGTATTCCCATTTGCCAAACAAACAAAAATAAAATACATTAATATAGAGGATAATTTTGTAAATATATATTTTTTTACATAAGATTATCATACAAAAAATGATGTAACATTTTGTAATTCTATAATTTTTTAAAATATCATTATAATATTATTTTAAATAAATTTTTTTTTTTGTATAAAAATTATAACCACAACTCTTTTCTATCTGTTTTATGTATGTATAAAGTAAAATTTAAACCCACCCTCTCTCTCCAAGCAAGGTTGGGCTTGACCATAGATTTCAGTTATTTTTATTTTTATTTTTATTAGGATAAAATTATTTAAAAAATTAATGCATTTAACAAATTCTTAAAAAACCAACTTTTTTGTTAGTAGAAAAGTTTGCATAAGTTGATTTTTTTAAAAAAAATATTTTGGCTTCTTTTTTGTCTTTTAATGAAATTTTTAAATTTTTTTATTAAAGACAAAAAAAATTAAAAAAAAAACTTTTTAAGCAGTTACTAAACAAAGATAAACCTAATTAAAAAAATCAAAATTTTCCACAATTGTCAAATATATAAGTCATAATTAAATGATTAAATTTTTTTTTTTTGAAAAAAAAAAAAAAAAAGAGTATGGAATTGTGGTGAATTAGCCGTCCCCAACAACCAAGCCCCTGTTTGGTCAACCTTCTCAAACACGACATCTTCCACCCCATGTCGTCGGCCATCATTTTATTTTGAAATTTGACCCTTTCCTTCTCCTTTTCCTTTCTCTTCACTCATCTCCATTTTTGTTTCAAAAAAAAAAAAAGCTGTAGTGATGATGACTAAATAATCAACTATAAAAGTAAAACTTGGCAAGTTGGCATCCAAAGACAAGAACCCAAAGATAAAAGCAACCAATAAGAAAATTATAAAAAAAAAAAAAACAACAGAGAGAGAGAGAGAGAATATAGCCCACTATCTTTCTTTGCACCATGTTACCAAACCCACCACCTCTCTTTGCTTTTTCTTTGAATTGTTAATTGATTCACAGTAATTTAGACAGAGAAAAAGAGAAAGAGAAAGAGAAAGAGAGAAGCAGAGAATCCAGTGTCGTACAAGGAATAAACTATTAAACCCACTAAAATGGAGATAGAGAGAGCTGAGTCATTGAACTCACCTAACTAGTAATAATAGTAGTAGTAATATACAACACATTCCTAGTTTCACACAAGTAAAAACACTTTCTTTTTTTCTTTTTTTTTCTTTTTTTGCAATTGACAGTTTTAAGAAGACTCTAAAATGAGACCAGATGTTTCAGCAACACAGAGAGAATGATTGTGGTCGGCTTCGTAGGTGACGATCAGCATCGTTGGATCATCCAAAGCTCTTTCCACATGTTTTCGTGCTGGGCAACCCCTCACACTACTGCACTTGTAGTATCCCCTGTTTTTTTTCCAAACAATTATCCCAGAAACAATTTACATTAGCATACGAGTCGACTCATTGCTCGGAGAAGGTCTGGTTTGACAATTAAAACTATTTTAGTAATTTTTTGATTAAAATATAAAGTAAAAAAAATTTATATGTAGAGAATAATTTTTTAATTTTTTACGAAAAAATATGTAAAATATAGAGATAAAATAAAATTTTTAACTTTTCGATGTAAGTTATAAATTTTTTAATTTTTATTACTTCCCAAAGGATGCCTCAAATCAGTTAAAATCAGTATCCGTACGTGTTTATTTATCTTAGCTTCTCTTTAGGCCTATTTTGGGAAGTGGGCTATAATTCACTTCCCAGATTATAATCCACTTTCTCTCTTACAAAAAAACTGTTTATAAGCAACTTTTCACTAAAAAACTGATTATAATCATCTTCCCAAAATAAGCATTAGTGTAGACCGTGTTGTTGGGTTTTTGTTGATCCACCAAGAAATTTAACACTTTTGGCGGGGTTAGTTGAGCTTAGTGGCTCATTTTGAGACTGATGAAGTAAATAAAATAGTTTATTTTTTAAGATTTATTAAATAAAATATTTATAAAAAAAATAATATGATAAGACATTAGTAGTTCTATATTTAAATTACATTTATATTCTAAAAAATAAATAAATATTCTTAAAATAATATTTATCATCTTTTTTATTATGTAAATATTCACGTAGTCTTCTCTCACAACCAAACACATCCTAAAATAAAATTTCAATATATATATATAAATATAATAAGCTTGACGAGTTTATCGTAATTATATTCAAATATAATTTTTTCTTGGTAGAATAATATGTCAGTGGAAAATAAGGCACAGGAAATTCTTGTGGGTACATGTTTTTAGTGGATTCCACGCTGCAGTGTTAATCTTCTTTACCTTTTTTTTTTCACTTTTTAAATAATCCTATACCTATCCATTGATTTATTAATTAACATACTAATAGATAATATGATATAATTTTAAATATTTTAAATTTATATAATAAATGAGATTAATAATAATATCATAACATATGTTAGTATCTTAATTAATATATTAATTACTATATGTAGTATTATCATTATTTTTTTATAAGAAAAATTACATACCGGTGCAAATTTTGTAAAATATTTATAGATTAATAAAAAAAATTATAAATTTAATTATTAATTTAAAAAAATTACAAAATTACACTGAGTTATAATTCTTCTATTTTAAATCAAAATTAAAATTTATATTTTAATATAAAACAATCTCATTTTTCATCCATAGAACAAGGAATTAAGAAAAATTAATTATAATAAATGATAGTATAAATTTTTTTTAAAAAAAAAAATTGAAAGGAAGTTACTCGTTGTAATTTACCATAAAGTCATTACACTATATCCAAAGACTAAAACAGTAACTTTGAAGATTAAAAGGTCAACTATCACATATGACCCAGTCCAAAAAAATTACCAAACCCAGTCGACTCAGCCATTTGCGTACCTTGGATGCGGAGACCCTTTAATGGGTTTCTGGCCGTACTTCCTCCATGAGTAATCGTCCGGCGGTATGTCCGCCATCTTTGCACTTATCGCCGGAACTCTCACCACCCTCTTCAGCCTCAGCTTTCTGATTCCACAAATCCAAAATCAAAATCAAAATCAAAATCAAAATCAAAATCAAACCCACATGAATGAGAGAGAGAGAGAGAGAGAGAGAACAGACCTCCTCTTGGAACAATGGCATCGGCCGGCGGAGCCACCGCTGCACTTCCCGGAGGCGGCGTTTTCCGACGAACTGCACTTCCTCTTCAACGGCGGTGGTCTTCCGGCCGAGGAGACCTGAGACAGATTGGAAATCAAAAACGCCGACGCCGACGACGAAGGCTGCTTGCTATCCGTATCACCGGTCGTCAACGACGAAATCACCGGCGACGAATACGAGAAATTGATGGTCTTGGAAGGCACATCCTTCATTTCAACTCCTCCATTCTTCCCCATCACGAATTGATCGTGGTGGTGGTGAGACTGAAGAGGAACTTGCTGAATTGGGGTTGGACAATAAACCCTAGTTTCAGAAACTTCATTGATTCGATTTGGGGGCGAAATCAGAGGAGCTCTTCGGAACCGAGCATGGCCGGTTCGCGTCCGACCCAAAAGAGAAATAACCCTTTTGAACTTGTTGACAGCCGTATCAGCAACAGCTCTACAATCGATCTCTAACGCCATGGAAGATCTGAGCTCAGAATCAGCCGACAATAGACCCTCTTCTTGTTGTTGCTGTTGTTGAGAGAGAAGTCTTATGAATTTATTGACGCTTTCGAGGCCAGAGGCAGCCTCTTGTACGACAGCGTTTTCTTCGAGTTGAGAGATGAAGCTATGAGTTGTGTAATTCATTGCTAGCTCGACCGCCATGACTGAACTACCATCAAGCAGAGAAAACACACAAGTGGGTAAAAAAAGGAAGAAACGATGATATTAAAGGTTACAGGGTTTGTTTAAGTAGTGCTATCTTTCTGTGTCGTTTGCTGTAGAAGTCAAACGATGCCTTCGGCGAGGGTAAAAGGGCAAAAGTGTCCACAAAGTGGTGCCCAATTGTTCAACACTGCTGCTAATAATAGTAAAGAGAAAATTTTGTACCAAATAATAACTTTAGTACCTCATTAAAAATTTTAAATTAATATTTTCAATTAAAATTTATTCTAATATAAATTTATTAATAAAAATAATATATATTAAATTTTAAAAAAAAATTCTCATAATATATTCAAATTTAACTCTGTTCATCTTATTTATTAAATTTTAATTATTTTCTCTCTATCTTTTTCTTCACTCCAATTTTCTTTACAAAAACTCACTATTATCATTATTAATATTATTATATAGATATTTTACTTTTGACATTTTGAGTAGTTGTATCTGAACTTTGAAGTTGATAAATGTTTAGAAGATTATCTTGTTTTTGCATCCTATGACATCCAAGAAACAACCGTCTTTGGTTGATGAACAAATAGAGGCTGTGATTGAGAACTATACTTGAATCAAGTTCTTGATCTCACCTTCCATCTTTCGTTGTTGTTGTTGTTGTTTGATAGGGACTATAAGAGTGGTATGCAGAGATGGAAATTGATTGGATTTGAATACATATTTTTTGCGTTAATGGATGATAAAGTATATATACATATATATTGTGGTGGGCTCAGGATTGGTTAGTGGATTTTCTGTTTCGTCTCTGTTCGGCCCTCCTCTTCTTTTCGGATGGGTTAGGGCTGTGAGAGAGAGGAAAAAAAAAAAAAAAAAAAATTTAAAGCGGTGTAATTTGAAATTTTTGGTTTATTTATTATTTGGGTGTATTTTGGAGGATAATTTAAGAAAAAACATAAAGTGTATTAAAAGTAAATTATAATTTTAAATAATTTAATAAAATATATTAAAAAATTAAACGTACTTAATGATTTTTTAAGTACAAATAAAATTTCTCAAAAATTTTGGCATAGGCCCAATTTGGTGTTTTGCGGGCTCATTCAGTTTGTCTTGGTGATGTAAATCGTTTTAAATTTTAGTATTTTTTTACTAGATTATTTATTAAAAAAAAAAAATCAGATATCAATAATTACATGTTTGAATTATATTAATCTAAAGAAAATAGATGGCTTATTTTTTATTACGGATTTTTTAGAAAGTTTGTTAAAAGTTGATTCTTTTAATTTTTTTTTTTTTTAGAAAATATTTATAAAAAAATAAAAAAATAATGCGACTTAAAATATGTTAAAAGCCAAAATTTGACTTTTAATACATACTTGTATTTCAATTTCTTAAAACAGAATGTGATTAAACCATGTAAATAGTTATACTCAACCAATATAATTTTTCATATAAATAATCTATTGACACAACAGTTAATTTTAAACAAAATGGAATCTATACTATATATTAAGTAAAAAGGGATTTTTAACACCAAATTTTGTGGGAGCTCCAATCTCTCAATCTAAATTTCTTGATTTTTTTATTTAAAAAAAAAAAAACCTTAGCATTTATTAACTTCTCCCAACTCCTAAGTCTTACCCTCATCATAACACTTTAATGCATTAAGAACAAGCATAAAAAAAAATTCTTTAAAATCCAACACATATGAATTTCTTAAAAAGTCACAACACATATGATTATTATCCCTCATAATAACACTTTAATGCATTAAGAACAAGCATAAAAAAAATTTCTTGAAAAATTTAACACATATGATTATTATCAAAATATTAAATTTTAATATAATATAATAAATAAAAAAAAGACATTTAATTCTTTGAAAAGTCTAACACATATGATTATTATCAAAATAATAGACTTTAATATAATATAAAAAAGAAAAAAAAAGAAGACATTTAAAAAAAAAAAATATTTAAAAATCGCAATTCACATATATAAATAATTATAAACATAATTCATACATAGTACGAGTGATATGCTAGTTATCAAAATGAACTCAAAATGTTTCAGAGAGCACCAAAAGAAACACTCCAATGATCCAATCCATTAATGGATTAGAGGGAAGCCTTTCTATTTTTTCATCTTTTCTCAACCTTTATATATATTTTCCAATTTTATTTCATTTCCCATCTCCCAAAACTCCAGCTCTAACCTCCCCACTCCCAACCCAACCATTACTCACCGTAACTATTTTCAGTTGTCAGTTCCAACTCCTACTACCTTTTCCCGCCCATCCCCAATCCCTGCCTACTCTCACTTGCTCCTTCCAACCTTTTTTTGGTCACTCCAACCTCTATTTTAGGGCTATTCAAAAATTCGTTTAAATTGATAATTCAGACCGAATCAGACCAAATTATACGATTTGGTTCGGTTCTATTAAGAATTGGTTCGATTTCGAATTAAGAAATATGAGAACCGTAAAAACGGTTCGGTTAATGGATTTTATGAAAAAATCGCAGTTCGAACCGAACCGAACCGAACCGAATTTTAAAATATATATATATAATATCAAGTTTTATTTTTATTAATTGATTTTTATAATTTTAATGATATTAGGATTTTATAAATATGTAATATTAAGTAATGCCTTAATATTATTAGTTTTTATCATGAGTTAAATAGTTTTTATCATGAGTTAAATGTAATTAATTTGAGTAATTATTTTGCTAATATTAACAATTTATTCTTGTAAATAAAAATTTTTGGAACCGTAAACCAAACCGAAACCGAACCGTTTTTTCGGTTTGGTTCTGGTCCAGTTTTACAAGTGTAACGGTCTGGTCTGGTTCTCAAAATCACAGAACCGTTAGAATCGGTTCGGTTCTTGAATTTTCTCATAACCGAACCAATCCGGACCATGTACACCCCTACTCTATTTAACCTCGGCAAGTCCTTCCTAGACCCTGATTGCTCCTTTTCGTCACTCATTGTCACCGTTGGATGACCAAATTACCCCATTCAATTTAAAATATTTACAATTTTACTCATGTAAGCATATTTTGACCTATGAGGGATAGAATTATAATTTCACTAGTGGCTGAAAACCAACTTTCCAAATGAAAAAAATATATAAAAAAGCCAACTTTTAGCTTTTACTACAAACCTAAAAAAATGGCTAAAAGCCAAGTTCCCAAAACACCCCTTAGTCCGGAATTAGACTGAAGCGTGTTGTTAGGCCTCCATGGGTTCACTAAGAAACTATATGATAATTTGAGGCCTCGTTTGGAGAGTGGCTATTTTAGTCAAAAAGTTACTAAAAGTTGTCACATCACCTTTTTTACTTTTCTGCACATCTTTTCGTAAAAAATCAAAAAGTTACTAAAATAGCTTGTTCCCAAACGAGGCCTGAGTCGTTTAATGTGTAAGTCCGGAATTAGACTGAAGCGTGTGTTAGGCCTCCATGGGTTTACTAAGAAACTATATGATAATCTGAGTCGTTTAATGTGTAAAACTTATTAAATACTTCATCCTTACAAAAAAATTAACGTTGATCAGATATCAATAGTCACTTAATCAGATTAAATTTACTTCAACAGTAATTATAATTTTAAAAATAAATTATTTGCACAAATATGATCTGATCAAATGACTATTAATATCCGATTAATATAATTTTTTACAGGTATAAAATATTCAACAAGTCCTACACATTTTGAATCGCCGAGACGGATCCAAAATAGGCTCACAATGAGCTGGACTACTGTCTAGTTGGACTAGCCAACTGAAGACAGTCCAACCAAGTCCTTTTCAAAAATTGGTCTAATTTTATTTTTAAGTTTTATGATATCCTAGTTTAAGAGGACCAAAAGTGAAAAAATTATTTTTTTGAAAAAATACAGTTCAAAAATAATGGGTGCAAAACGAAATTCTAGGTTTGTGTTTCAGAAACATGTTTTGGAAAAAAAAAGTACGAAAACATGTTTGGTTTGGATTTTTGGGAAATTTGTTTTGGAAAATTGTTTTGAGAGAGAGTTTTGGAAAAAGTGATTGATTTGATGTGTGTGTGAGAGAGATTTGTTTGGAAAAGTTGTTTGGTTTGTGTGTTTTGGGAAATTTTTTTGGGAAAATTTGTTTGGTAGAGAAAATTTCTGAAATTTGTTTGTAGAGAAAATTTCTGAAATTTTTTTCAGAAACATCAACCAAACAAGCCCTATGTGTATTTAGAAGCTTTCTTAACCCAACCATCATCTTTTTCTTCAGTAGGTATGAACACAGTTGTTTTAACGCCACAATTTTTTTTATTTATTTATTTATTTGGTGGGGGGGGGATCAAACAATTCCAACTTACTTGTCAAACAATTTTCACTTACTTTTCGAAATCAATTTATTAATCAAACAATTTTTCAACTTAATTTTCGAAATCAATTTGGTGGGGATCAAACAATTTCCAACTTACTTTTCAAACAATTTTCAACTTACTTTTCGAAAACAATTTATTAATCAAACAATTTCAACTTACTTTTCGAAATCAATTCATTAATCAAACATTTTTTCAACTTAATTTTCGAAATCAATTTATTTATGAAACCATTTTTTGTGTTTTCAAACACAATTTTATCTTCTTTCACTAATACATGATTTTTACCACCATGTTACTTTTAAAAAAAATTATTTATCACATATGAACAATTTTCAATTGATTGTATAAACACATCGTTTAATGATTTTTTTTTTTATGCGTTTCAAAACACAATTTCACTCAAAATCAAAATGAACTAATCGAAAATATGTTTGAAAATATGAAATAACATGAATTTGAGAAATAAATTTTTTTAAAAAAGGCTTACTATTGAGAAATATGTTTTTCAAAATACCAATTTTGTATAAAATCATAGACTCATAAATTTTTTTTAATTTATTTATATACATATTAGGCCATTTTATTAATAAATTGGTTAAAGGTTTAATCTGATAAGTTGAAAAATCAATTCTTTCTATTTTTATTTATTTAATCACATTATCTACATTAATTTCAGTCTTTCTAGCTTTTCTAAAAGAAAAATTAGTATAATTATGTTAAAATTTTAAAATTTACTGTATTTTTTATATCTCAATTAATGTTAGTTTAATTTATCCTAATTTTTCTTTTATTATTAAGGGTCATCTCAAGTAATGTGTACTAACAAAAAAAAAATCTCTTTTAAGGAAGAGTAATGGTAAAGATTTTAAAAATTTTATCAAATTTTTTATTAAATATTTCACATGGGTGTGGGACTCACATGGTGTGGGTCCTATACCATGTAAGACATTTGATAAAAAATTTGGCAAAATTTTTGGAATCTCTAGTATTTTTCTTTAGGGAAATACTATGGTGTGCACACCCATTAAAAGGTGTGCTCCATATACACCTTATAACTAAAAATAAAAATGACATAATTTTAATTTTCTAATCATAACTAAAAATATATAAAAAAATATCATAATTAAACACAAAATGAGAGATAACTAAAAAAAACTCACAAGTCATAATTAAAATAATGTCATAACTAAAAAAAAAAATTGATCATAACTAAATAATAAAATGACATAATTGCAGAATGCATATGGTATGTCCTTTTTAAAGGGGTGTATATTATAATTTCTTTTTTTAAAAGGTAAATTACATTAATCTCTCATGAGATTTGAAAAAAATATAATAAATTCCACAATTTTAATATAATTAAATTAGCCTCCATTTTAGTAAAGTTAAAAAGATTTAAAACTAATGCAAATTGTGTAAAAATATAAAGAGATTATATAACATAAAAGAGATTATATAATTTTTTTATTCATATAAATCATGAAATACTTATGAAAAAGGGGTTAAAAATATATGTACATTAAAACTTTAAGAGAGTTTAATATGGGGGTATGGATTCTCTCAAATTGGTCATCTAACTTATAGAGCATTTGGGCTTGGTAAACTCAATTTTGGGAATAATCTAGGTGATTTGAAACGTTTACTTTTAATACTTATTAAGTAGTATATTTATACTAAAATTTATGATGATCAGATATCGGTAGTTTTATGTTTCAATCACAATTGTTTAAAAAAATGAACAACAATTATAATTTTAAGAGCAACCATTCATTTTTTATAATACAAATGTGATTTAGAAGGTGTTTAGGATGATTTAAGTAAATATACTTTTTAATTTTTTATGAAAAAATATATAAAAAAATAGAGAGATGATATGACGCGAACGCAAAAAAGATAAAAAGATTAAAAAAAAAGTGCTAATATGGATGCTTAGCTACTGATGTCCCATTATCTTAATTTTTTTATATAAATATTATACTTAAATAGTATTAAAAAATAAATAATTTACATCATCCAAATCAAATTAAAAATATTTTTTTTAAAAATGAATGATTTTGACCACTCAAGTCGGATCCAAAATGCATGAATATTTTTTTAAACAGTCATGCTACGTAGCTTGAAAGCTACGTAGCTCGAAAGCCCCGAAACAAAAACGGTGCCGTTTTTGTTTTTTTTTTTTTTCAGACGCAGAAACCAGGAGGAGAGGAGGGGATAGGAGAGGAGAGGAGAAGGGAGGAGGGGACTGGAGGGGGCCTAAAAAATGGAGGGGAGGGGAGGGCGGAGGCGGCGGAGGCGCGATCGGGGCAGAGCCGACGAGGGGCGGAGGCGACGCAATCGGGGCAGAGTTGCGAGCTGCGACGGCGGAGCTGCGAGCTGCGACGGGCCGGCGGACGGCCGGAGGCGAGCTGCGACGACCCCTCTTTCTCTTCCCTCTCTTCTCTTTCTCTCCCTCTCCCTCTTCTCCCTCTTCTCCCTCTTCCTCTGCAACGAAAATGGCAGAAAAAAAAGAAAAAAAAAAAAACCTAAAGCCCAAAACGACGTTGTTTTGAACTTTAAGGAGATTCGGGGGATGAAATCCTCAAACTACCAAACATTATTCTTTTTTAAAATGTTCTTTAGATAGAAAATGCATGAATTTAAACTGTGTAATTTATTTATTTATTTTTTTAAACAGTAGCAGGACTAATATGAAACGTTGGGTCGGAAAGATTGACCTTTTCTGCGTCGTAGGGTCCACACAAGGCGAAATGGTCTAAAGAAGGAATTGTTAGGATATTTTTATTTAGGGACCGGCTCCCTTTTAATTTGGGATCAAATTGGAGGGTGCTATTAAGAATTATGATGAGTTTTGTTTTGATAATTTAAATTGTTTAATATGTAGAATTTATCTTATAAAAAATAATTTTAATCGGATATCGATAATTACGTGATCAAATCAATTTTGTATAAAAAATAAACGGTAAAAAAATAAATAGTTGACAGAAATCTAATCTGATAAGATAGCTATCGATATCCAATTAACGTGATTTTTTACAGGCATAATATTTGACGAGTTTTACACATTAAATAGTTCGAATTGTTAAAACGAGACTCATAATAGACTTTCACAAGTTTAACAATACTCTCCAATCTGATTACGATTGTAAAGAAGTTCAGGGTGTCCTAAATAAGTACGCTTTTTGACTTTTTATAAAATATGAATTGGGTATGGGTTAAGTTTGAAGAAATATGATAGAAAGGTGATGTGATTTAAATAAGATAATGTGACTTAAATAGGATAGTGACTTTTTAACTTTTTTTAATTATGTCAAACCAAACCTTAATTATCATTATTTTTTGTTTTTTTTTTTTAAACTTTTTGTGGGAAACGATAGAGGTCAAAGAAGCGTCCCACGCCGTCCGACGTGGGGCATTGTGTTTGGACAATTCTTGCTTTAATGTGATAAAATGTTGACTTCAATCTCCAATATATTTTCTTTCCTCCCCATCTATACTATTATAAGCTCCGTTTGAGAAGCTGATTTATGGGTTTTTTTTTAGTTATTTTAATCATAAAAAAATAAAAATAAATTATTTTAATCACAATAAATAAAATATCACATCCAATTCATAATCATTATACTATTTTCTCATAAAAAAGTCAAAAAACTAAAAAATCCTTCTCAAACCAAACTTTTTAACCCAAGCTAAAATAACTAAAAAAGCTAAAAAACTAAAAAGCCAACTCACTCTCCAAACGAAAAGTAAAACTCCAAAATAGTTTTTTTTTGAAGCTTTTGCCACCTGAAAATAATATAATTAAAAAAAAAAAAAAACCTACACCTCCACTGTTTAACTGTCCACGTTTTGTTCCGTCACATTTTATTGCTCCACACTTACAACTTCTCTCGTTTAACATATATATATATATATAGGCTAAGTTTGACTAAACTAAAAAAGTGCACTTATTTCATCTTTTTATCTTTTTTGAGTCACATCAATCAACATCTCCTCTCTATTTTTTCTACACATAATACAAGAAAAATTAAAAAGTATACTTATTTAGTCTTCCCAAACTTGGCCATATATTTAAAAAAAATACTTCATCCCTACACCTACATGCACGTTCTATTCCACAGTTCCACAAAGTTCTCAAAAATTTTCTTCTCATTGACAGGTTTGCACATTTCTGTTGTCTTTTTCTTACTGAAATTGCTCACTGTAATTTTCTTAATCAAACTATTGTTATTTTTATTTTTAACCTCAACCATTTTGTTAATTTTGAAAGTGACTGCTCCTCAAGTAAAAATATAAAAATAAGCATTATTAGATATGTTTTTTCATACAATTTATTTTTATGTTATTGGTATGTAAAATACGGATTGAGTATTGTAAATTTTTTTTTTATTCATCCAGTTCTTTCTAATTTTTTTTTTAAAATGTTTTCAACCATATAAAAGTTCAATCTAAATTTAAAATAAAATAAAAAAAAACATGTATACATTATTGTTTGACGTTTGATTTAGTTGATCATGTTGATCGAAAAAAATATATACATTGTAATGTGGATTTTAGGCTTATATTTTTATGAATTTTTTTTTTCATTTTTCCCACCAAATAAAGTTCAATCTAAATTACAAATAGAAAAAAAAAGATTAAAAAAAATAAAACATATATACATTATGACAAATTTATTTATAAAAACCACCATATGAAAGTTCAATCTAAATTACAAATTAAAAAACAAAATACATATATACATTATTGTTTCATTTTGTTGATCATGTTGATCGAAAAAACAACAAATAAAAAAAAATTGTATACATTATAATGTAGATTTTAGGCACATATTATTATGAAAAACTTTTTCATTTTTACCACCAAATAAAGTTCAATCTAAATTACAAATAGAAAAAAAATATATATATATATATATATACTATCTATCCATACTAATTTCAATTTCTTTTTATTTTATTTCTTTATTATGATTTATCAATTGTGATGAATCAATTCTCTTTCTCTAAACTCTTTATTTATTTGCTTGCAACCGGTGGATATTAGTATAGTTATTTAATTGAAGCTATTTTATTTTTATTTTTAAAATTTTCTAACCTAGGGTTAATTACTATATCTTTTCACCCATTTTAAAATTAATAACAGAAAAGAGATAGGATACCTATAAGATTATGTATGAGTAATAGAAAATTTTAAATTTGTTCGTTATAGCTAATAAGGTTCAATTTATTTGTTTATTTTTTACATTTATTGATTAGCAGTTTATTTGTAGATATTCCAAAAAATATTTAAATTCAAAAAAAGAGAAAGATATAGGATATCTTCAGAAATTATGTACGAATATAATTTTAAATTTAGTTAAGCAAATAAAAAAAAAAATTATAGATAATAAGGAGGACACCAAAATATATTAAAATTAAAAATAAATATTTAATTTTTTTCATGATCATTATAACGAAACTATTTGGAGTGCATTCTTGAATTTGATTAGTAGTTTATTATTTGTAGATAATAATAAGATTCTAAAAAATATTAAATCAAAAAAAAAAAAGAGAGATAGGATACTTTGAAAAATTATGTACTAATATAATTTTAAATTTAGTTAAACAAATAAAAAAATTTATAGATAATAAAGAGGATATCAAAAATATTAAAATTAAAAATAATTATTTAATTTATTATAATCTTTATCACAATATTATTTAGATTGAATAATAAAAGAGAAATTATTATTCTTATATTATATTTTTTTTTAATTACATACGCATTGCGTGTGCCCCACCGCTAAGTGTTTTCTTATTACTATATCCATCTTTTTCCTGTTCATATTTATAAGATCAGAAGTGCTACTGTTCCCACGACTCTTCCGCACCAGTGAGAGAGAGGACACACGTGGGAGAGGAAAAAGAAAAAAATGCATAATAAATGGTTACCAATTAATTGAGAGTGATGGGGATCACCTATTTTAGGGGTCTCAAACAGTTTTTAATATTACTTTTGCAAAGTGATTTTTCTTAAATATATATTATACCACCAATCACTATGTTTGGTTCCATTTTTTTGAATAATTTTTCAAAAATGTGATTTGAAAATTTTATTTTGAAAAATGAACTTTATTTGGTTTTCAAAAAATGCATCATAACCCAAGGGTGTTTTGCAACTTGGTAAAGGCTTGGGGTTTAAGACCCCAGGTCTTAAGTTCGAAATCCCTTCGGCCAATCTTTTGGGCGTAGCACAGTTGGTTAAGAAGTTATCTTCAAATTGTTGTTACCATAGCACTTGGTGGGAGCCCAATACTTCCCGCTGCGCGAGTCTTGACTTAAGCAGAGCACCTTGGTGGTTAGGAGGTTAGCCTCAAGTTGTTGCTACCACAATACTTGGTGTGGGCCCAATGTTCTCCCGCTACGTGAGTCCTGACTTAAGCGGGGCACCTTAGTGATCTTTGTAAGGGACGTTGCCATAGACCTACGGGGGAGTACACTTGGTGTAGGCCCAATGTTTTCCCACTGCGCGAGTCCTGACTTAAGCGGAACACTTTAGCGATCTTTGTAAAGGGCGCTGCTATAGACCTGCAGGAGAGTGGGAGGATTTTCCTGTAATAAAAAAAAAAAAAATGCATCATTGCAATTTCAAGTTTTCCTCTAATTTGAGGAGAGAGACAATTTTGAAAAAAAAAATTTGATCACATCAAAAAATACTCTCATATTAGTTTTTTATATATATATATATATATATATGTACATGAGATATATGTATGAAAATATAATTTGGTATGAAGTCATTTATGGGTACATATCTTACCATTAATTGTGTGACTTTATCATAAAATCTTCACTCATTTCAATTACAGAAAACGTAAAAAAAATTTCCAAATTGGCATTAAAAAATTTCTTACGTAAAATTAAATTTTCATAAATGTTATGCAAAAAATTTATTTTATCACACAATATCGTAACATTAACAAAAAGCATGTGTAACATTGTCTAAAATTGGCATAACAAAATGTCCAAATTTTTTGTACTTCATGTTGCAAAAGTTTGTAAGTTAGTTATGATTTTTTTTTTTTTTTAATGCCAATTTGTAAAAAAATTACATTTTTTGTGATTGAAATGAGTGCAAATTTTATGATAAAGTCACACATTTTATGATAGGATATATACCCATAAATAGCTACATATCAAATTATGTTTTCATATATATACATAGCATGTATATATATATAACTAAGATGAGAGTATTTTTTTATGACAATTTTTTTTTTCTTCAAATTTGTCTCTCTCCTTAAATTGGAGCGAAATTTCAATTTGTAATAATATATTTTTAAAAAGTGCATTTAGTTTTCTGAATAACCAAAAAAGTACTCTAAAATTTTCAAAAAATTGAGTTTGAACAACAATAACTAAACAAAGTGAATATTATTTTTCTTCATAAATATATAAACAATTTAAAAAATAATTTTTATTAAATATCATTACACACTGATATTAGGAGTAATTCAAGCGGCTCGATAAGTCGTTCAAATCTTATTCAAATTCACTCAGACTTAATTTTCAATTTGAATTTGTTTGTCCAAGTCTGACTTAAGTATAAACTTGGGCAGGATCCAAATTGCCCACAAATTTAATTTGAACTTGTATGTCCAAGTCCCGACCTCGTTTGGTAAGTGATAATTTTAGCTAAAAAGTTAAAAAGTCAAAAAGTTATTAAAAAAATCAAAAAGTCAACAACCTATATAAAAAAGTCAAAGATTTCATTTTCTCTCTACTTTTTGCATATCTTTTCGTAAAAATAAAAATTCATCCCAAACATACTATTTTTTTTACATTATATTTTAGCCAAAAAATCAAAAAATTACTAAAAAAGCTTATTCCCAAACAAGGCCTTAAGTTTCAAATGAACTGTGTTTTGTAAATATATTTTGTAATTCACTTGTTCTATAATATGTTTGGGGAATGATACAATGTGATAGTAAGAACAGTTATAATTTGTGTGATGAAAATTAATAAAATTTGTAGTGAAAGTTACGAATTTTGTTGTGAAAATTATGAATGAAAAAATTATGATGTGTACCCCTAAAATTATAAATAATAAAATTATGTTATTGGCAAAGTAAATGTCATATACACTATTTTTTAGTACACATGATTATCCTTTCCAATATATTTTGGTGTGTGGTTCACTTGGTTCAAACACTTTTTTTTTTTTTTTTCTGTGGATCATCCAAACACATTGCTTCAAACAAATTTGTCGTACACATTTGTTCAGTAACTTACAACAGAAATAGATCAAGCACATTTGAACATCATTAACATTTCAAACACATTGTTTCAGCCAACAAAATACATATAAAAAAACATTTCAACATTGTTAATTATATCAAACACAATTCACCATTATCACCGTGCTTAAAATTATATCTTCATTATGCCTAAAACTACATTTTTATTATGTTACCACCATTGTTTTCTTCAACTGTTTTCAAAGAACAAACAAAATAATCACAAGTTAGTTTGTCTCATATGATAGCAATTCACGGTCGTATCCAATCGTGTAATGTCAATCGCAATTTTTTCTAGACTTGCAACTTTATCCATTAACTTTGGCAACACTTGTCTACCACGAGCACGAACACGAGCACAAGCAGGTGGATCACACCAACAAAAGAAACTAGAAGCCGCATTTTTCTGAAACAAAAACACTAATATTAAACATCAATTTATTTTTTCAAAAGATGAGACACATCAAACTCATTTTTTTTTTTTTTTTGGAAAGACTAAAGAAATTACTTCATAAATTGAACATTGGATTGGCATGAGTACATACACGGAGTTCTAATCATCACTCTCAGTCAGCAATTGTTACCTTTATTCATTTTTTGAAATTCTTACAAATAGACGAGGAATTTGTGAACTAAAGTGACGGTTTGGGGCCAATATTTTGGCAACACGGTTAAAAGTTTTTTTTTTTTTTTTGATTTTTTTAAGTTGCATCACCTTTTTAATTTTTTGCACATTTTTCAAAAACAAAAAAACAAAAAATCAACTTTTAATGTACTTTCCAAAGGCGTTTGATGTTGTTTTGGGCTAGCTTTTGGTGCACATGAAAATCCATTACATTTGCAAACTAAGATGGATAGGCCTACATTGTTACGTGTTATAAAATTTAAGGTTTTAGTTGACTGAAAATAAAAACTATAGTTTTGATTTATTGCAACGATTAAACTCTGAATTTTTTTTCTTATTTTATAATTTCCCAAAAATAATTCTGAACATAAATATTTTAGAAAATAATAAATATGTACATGTGTGTGAATTTTTGTAGTATCAAATTAAAAGGAAAAAAACAAATGTTGTAAGAGATGTGTTGGTCAAAGGAAAATTCCTTGATTATATTGCAACAACTCTCTAGGGAGATGTGTTGTAATGGTTAAGACAGTGGGAAAAATTTAAAATTAAAAAAAGTCAAAAAACAGTTTTGTTGGCAAATTTTCTCACACTTGACACAATAGTAGCTGAATTTGTAAAAATCATAGAAGAAAATTTATGTGATTTTGCAGAAGATACTAATTTGCAAGCAGATGCAAATTATATTTTGACTAAATTAGAATTATGTAACATTTGTCTTTTTAAAGACTCTGTTCAATTTTTTAAAAAATATTATTATCTTATTGATCCACCAGCAAATTAACCGTGGTTAGATCAATTTTTCTATAAACTCCCTAATCCATGAGATGATTTATGTATTAAAATATATCTTTGTTAGGTTTTTATTCTTGGCAATCCCGTTTGACAAAACTCTTTTGAGTTGTAATTTTATTCGCATTTTTATTTCAGTGAGGCTATGAGTTTATTAGATGCAAATCCAAACCCGAATCGAGCTATGCAGAGAAGTTTGTGATGTTAATGCTTTCAAGATTACCATTTCGCTGATTATTACGGGGGTCGAGCTGCCCGGTCAGCTCGCGGCCGAAGCAAAATTCAAAATTGCATTCAAAATTGCATATCAGCCGTTGCTCGCTCGAGCCAAGGAGTGCTCGCTCGAGCTAAGACTTTCTCGCTCGAGCCAAGGAATGCTCGCTCGAGCCAAGGATTGCGTCCATACAAAAACCTGAAGAAGTGTATTCCTCGCTCGAGCCAAGGATCCGTCGCTCGAGCCAAGGCATTAGTAGAAATCATGAAAATTACTCTCCTCGCTCGAGCCAGGAAAGCTTCGCTCGAGCGAGCCTCAGAATCCGGATTTCTCAAGGAGTTTGTTTTCTTCCCAATCTTGGATTACTTTTGGTTCTCTATAAATACTTGGTTTTCTCCCAAAACTAAGTAATGGATTGAAGTCCTCCAGATCTTCTTTTTTGGTTCTTAAAGGTTTATATCTGGGGATATTTTGTTATTTTCTTTGATGTTTTATTGAGTATTTAACTCATGGTTTAAAGAGAGTACATCAAAGGTTTGTTTGTTATACACAAAGAGGGAGTTGTTCTTCAGTTGTGAATTCTGAAGAATTCGAGCCTGAAGCTTTGGAGGGAATCCGGAGTGGCTCATCAGAAAGACAATTCCGTGCTGAAGATGGGGTTGGAAGAGGCACATAGAGGTTGGTTCAATTAGGCGTTGTGAATTCGCTAGATAATTGAGAGTGATACCTGTGTAATTCCTTTATATCTTCTTAGTGGATTGTTCTTGTGGCTGTTGCCCGTGGTTTTTTTATCACAATTGGAAGGTGTCCAATTGTGGTTTTTCCACGTAAAATCTTTGTGTCTCTTCCTCTTGATTGTTTGATTGGGATTGTTATATTTTGCTTATTATTGATACATAATCACAAATTAACATCTAGGGTTTCTAGATTTTTCAATCTTGACTTTCTCAAAAAATGGGGAAAAGAAGAATATGATAATCTTAGTTTTCGCATTAATTATGTTCTAAGACTGATGGCAAATTGGTGTTTAGAAGCAAAGGCGAAAAAATAAATAAAAAATCAAATTTTCAACTCACAATATGGTAAAAAATGTTGTGATAAAATTTTGAAAGAAAATTGAAAAATTGGTTGTAATACATTCACAAGCGAAAATGATTTTTCAAAAAACGCAAAAAATATAAATGAAAATCTTGGAAAAAGAACAAAACTTTTTTCAAAATAGAAAAAGTTTATTCGAAAAAAGATACCAACAAGTGTTTCAAACAAAAAAACTTGTAAATGTTACATTTGTAACGAAGAAGGTCACTATGCATCCGAATGTCCAAAAAGGGAGAAAAGTACAAAGAAAATGATCAAAATTCTTCAAGAACAAGATTTTGAAATAATATATGGCAAAGAAATTTTTGATGAAGAAGAAATCTTGTACGAAATTTCTAGTGATAAAGAAAGTTCATATGAAGAACTAATTTTCATGATGACTAATATAGATAGTCAATAAATATCTCAAGAAGTAGATAGTATATCTCAATAAGAATTACAAGCAATTTGACTTGGAGATGTAATTGGAGAAGAAAAAACTTTTACCAAAAGGTTAATTAGAAAAATTCTAAAAAATGCAAGAAGTTGCTGTATCAGAAATTTACAAACTTCAAAATTCAATTTCTTTTCAGCAAGAGTGTTTGAACAATACAATGGCAACACTCAAGCAAAATCATCAGAAGAGGGAAATATTGATATTCTTTTTGTTTTGATAAGAAAAATATTAAAAAATGGAAAAAGAAATATTTGAGATTCAATATATTCACATTGGATTAATACAGGTAACCATAACAACTTTATTCCGTCAAGGGATAGATACTCCTATTTTAGCAATAATTTTTGATAAAAGATTTTCCGACCCAATGAAGCAACCATTGGAGGAATTCAATCTAATTTGGCTAATGAAATAGTTTGGTTTAATGTTGGACCAAATTTCTTTATTTCCATAAATGATACTAATCTTGAGGACACAGTCAAAATAAGAAATTAAAACACAAGGATTAGAAATGAAATCGAATTCTCATAATTTGGCTATTCGTTGAAAAACAATTCATGAATTGACCAAATTTTTCGAAACAAAAACAAGATCAAACGATAATAAAATTGTTGAAATCTTCGTACCAAGACCATTTGACACAGTAATCCAACCACGTCTAATGAATTTGAGCGATTTAAAAGTCTCTCGACAATGGTTAATCCATGACCTAGTAGGACAAGAAGAATCGTCTAAAACAAAAAATTTTGCACAAATACAAATGCAAGCATTAGGAAAAAATTTATATATTCAAAATACAGTTTCAAAAATTAAAAGATCAACTTCTGTATTTGAAAAAGATTTTCCTAACAAAGTATTTTCAAAATTATGCATTGAGGAATCAAGTAATAATTCTAATCAAGAATCTATTGCTTTAACAAATGTTCAGATTCTTATTTTTCCAAGAACACGAAGACAATCTGAACATATTAAGTCTGCATATATGTATTATTTTCAAACAAAAAATGATAATATTATTTTTTCTCCTAACCAAAGAAAAAGAAGATACACATATGTATTAGGAACATTTAATTTTGCAAGTTATAAACCCTATAGCCTCAGTGTTATCATAGATACATAAGCTACAATCAGCTCACGTAAATGAAATGCCATATCAAAAGAAAAATGGATATTAATGAAACATCTAATTTTGGTTACTAGAATTGATAGCAACCAAACTTCTATATAATTCAAGGCTAAAAATATAGCTATTTAGTTAAATGATAGCAAGTTCATTATATCAAAAAACTATGTTTTCCTTATATGCATGGAGATTTCCTTCTTAGAAATAATTTTATATATAAATACCTTCCAATGCAAATACAGGAAAAAGTCATTTCATTAAGCATAAATAATGTCTTAATTCATATTCCATTATTAGAACAACATAAATATATTTGTGATAAAGAGTTTGTGTCTGTTTCGCGTGGTGATTTAACTCCTATCATCAAAACTATTGATGAATCACATTGAATTTATAAAATTTTAGAATAAAATTTTAGTGAAAATTCATTAAAACTATGGCAACGTAGTCCGTATTATTGTAGTTTGAAATTGAAAGACTCTAATGTTATCATTAAAGACCAATGATCTATACAAGACAAGATATAGATGAATTTGATATTCAACTTCAGGACCTTTTAGATAAATAGTTAATTGAAGAAATTAGAAGCCCTCACTCTAGTCCAGTTTTTATGGTAAGAAACCATACTAAAATTAAAAAAGGAAAAGCCCGAATGGTAGTTAACTATAAATGGTTAAATGAAAATTTAGAATTTGATGGATATTTTATTCCAAGAAAAGATGTTTGGATTAACTTAACCAAATGATAAAAAATCTTTAGCAAATTTGATTGTAAGAGTGGATTTTGGCAAATCCAATTGACTGAAGAGTCAAAAAAATTGACAACTTTCAGTATACCTAGAGGACATTACCACTAGAATATTATGTCTTTTGCTTTAAATATAACACAATAGGTATTTCAACCGTGGATGGATACAACCTTTAAAGATCTTAAGGATTGTTATGTAGTTTATATTGACGATATACTTATCTTCTCTAAAACCCGGGAGGAGTATAAGAAACATTTAAAATTACTTTATAAAAAATTCTAAAAACATGGAATTGTTTTGTCACAAAAAAAGATTGAACTAGAAAAAGAATCAATTGAATTTTTTGGAATAATTTTAGACTAGAAAGGTTTAAAATTACAGAAATATATTTTGTTCAAAGTATGAGATTTTCCTGATACTCTTGAAAATATAACACAATTATAGTGTTTATTAGGTATTTTAAATTATGAACAAAATTTTATCAAAAATCTTTCAAAGATAGAAATTCCTTAGTTAACTAAATTAAGGAAAAATGTTATTTTTGAATGGACAATAGAGGATGTTGCCTTAATTAAACAAATTAAAGAAAATATTAAAATTTTACCAGAGGTTTATCTTCCTCAAATAGGTGATAAATTAATTTTAGAAACGAATGCCTCAGATTCATGTTGGGGATGAGTTATGAAAGCTATACCAAGTAAATTATTGCATGATAAAAAGATACCTTTGTCAGAAAATGGGATTAGACCAAGAAAAAATTCAATATCCATAAAATTACAAAAAGAAGAACTAATTTCTGAATATAATTTTGAAACATTTAAACCAAATGAACAAAAATATATTATTTTTGAAAAAGAATTACTTGCAATAAAATTGGCTATAAAAAGTTTCCATATTTATTTAGCCTCAGAAAATTTTATTATAAACACTGATAATAAAACAGTAAGAGATTTCTTAATCAATAAAAAACCTATTGAGTAAGGAAGAAGATTAGCATGGTATAATAAAATTTCAGAATATACTTTTGAGGTAGAGCATCTTAAAGGTACTAACAATTTTCTTGCAGATTTTCTTAATATGAATTGTTTTTAGAAAATTAAAATACTAAACAAGTAATTTTAATTTTTGCAGAAGACCTCTAGACCAAGAGAAAAAAATGAATATGGGTAAACAACCCGCACAAGGAGATTGGGTGACAATTGTTAAAAAAGCAATCCCCAGACAAGAAAAAGTTTATGTTGTGTTTGCAGGAAGACAACCTGGAATTTACACAGAATGGAATGATTGTAATAAGCAAGTTTGCGGATTTCTGAGAGCTAGTTTTAAATCCTACGATAGCATGATCAAAGCTAAAAAAGCTTTTTACAGTGCACCAGCGATGCTTGTTTATCAAAATAATTTTTGTCAAATGAGAACTAACCCAGTTCCAATTAATATTCAGACATCTAAACTAGATGAATATAAAATAAAAGATTTTTTCAACCCCGATATATCTAGAGAAATTTATATAGAACTCAATAGAGTTTGGAAAACTCACAATGTAGACAACACAGTGAAATTTCGAAAATACATGGGAGTTCTGGCCAACAAATTAGCTGAACAAACAGTTAAGTTAAAAGATTTACAAAACCTTTGTTTCAATATCCTTAAACAAATGAATTGGAATGAATATTTTAATTTCGAAAAAATAAAAAAATTTCTTCAGCTATCATATATCATATCAAATGAGTTTTCTGATTCAATTTTTGAACAAATAAAAAGAATTTATCTTTTTGAAAAAGTAAGAACTTTGCTTGCAAAAGAAAATTTCCTTTTAATAAAAAATCAAGTTGAGGATCATCGTGATAAGATTAGACAAATCTTAGAACGATACTATGATAAATTAAATTTTAAAGATGGAATTCCTAAAATAACCATCATGGCAAATCATGACATGTGATTTTTTGAATATATAGATTGGGGATTAACTAATCAAGTTATTTTTCAAATTTTAGACCTAATTCAGTGGATAGAGTATCCAATAATCATAAAAGCAATGCTCTCATGGGTAGTAAAAGGCTTATGATGGAGTAAATATTTTACATTTTGGATCTCCAACACAATTGGTTGGCGAGAACGAGAACATTTTTTCCAACCATATCAAATTTTGTATCTCAAAGAAACTGAAGATTTCAAATTTGAAGACGACAATTTGGATAAAGAGCATTGGATGAAGAGATTGAAAAAGATTCAAAAACTTTCTTTAATAGAATATTAGATAGACAGTCTAATAACTGTTTCACAAGTAGCTTCTAATATCCATAGCTTAGCAAAGTTGCCATTCATGGTCACAGATGGTAGAATACTATTTGTAACTCATTTTTCCATAACATATCAAAGGTCTCCTACACAAATTAATGAGGTTCTTGACATGTTATTAAATCTCAAAAAAAGAAATAATTTGAATCTTCCGTTCGAACTAGCCATAACTGCGGATGATGTAGAATAATTTCAAAATGAACGATACAGCCATGATCTTGATTCTCCTTCACCAATATCACAATCTCGTAAACAAGATAGCAGAATACTGGACCCCACTATCACATGCAGTTGTCTCATGAACGACTCTAACCTTATCCAAGACACGTAGAGCAACCTGCATTATTAGGCGGAAAGTGGTCAGACGCTACACGCCAAATAAGATCAACCAAATCTTATCTGTATCAATCTATTTCTTTGAATCACGGGGAGGGTAGATAGTGTATATAATTGTAGTTTGTCAGAAGATGGCAAATGGTTGTAGTTTTTCATTTCGGTGGTGCTACATGCACCAATTAGTATACTAACTAATGTACCAACACTAGTTATGACATTATTATTGACCCCGCTCATTATACAAATTATAAATACTAAAAACCATTTAAATTATGTTACATCATCAATTGGTACACTAATTAGTACATTAATTGGTGCATATAGCATTATTCTTTTCATTTATGTTTCTAAAGACTTTTTTGTTTTTGTATTTATTTTTGTAGAAACTTTGTGTAAGCCTATGCCTAGGCTTGTAGACTTGTGTACAAAGTTGCAAAGTTTTTAGGTGTATTGGTGTTGTAAATTTCGACAAATTAGATATGCAATAACTCTAGATAAACTTTTTGGATTAGGATAGCTTTTTGGTTTTTGTTTGTATCTACAAGATGTATTCTATAAATTGACATTCAAACCAACGAATGAAGTAATGTAAATTCTCATTATCTCTTTGTTGCCTACTTCTCTAACTTCTCTTAACTCCATAACTCCATAAAATAATAGAATAGTGGAAAGCTCCTTTCCTTTTGTTATTTTGTATAAAAGGCCAAAAATTATGGCAACTTACCCCTCTCAGTACAACATGGCAACTGGTCAGATTGAACACTACCAAGCCCACAATCCTATTTCCATAACCGTTAATTTCAAAAAAATAAAATAAAAAATAATTGTGGTATGGTATGACATGATTTCAATGACCAAAAAAGTCTTACAATCTTGGTCTATATTCCCCTCCTTAAAAAATTCTGTGATTTCATTGAATTCAAAGCAATGCCTTCAGGAGTTGGTTCTTTGTTGACGCACAAACAAACATATTGTTTGAAATATAATACTCATATCGGCATAATTAAGATTTCATTTTGAAAGATATCGCTACAAAGAGAAGTTATAAGAGAGACTATGGCTGTGATTTTTTTTAAACTTAAATTTGCTAGAGAGATAAAAAAAAAAAATTGTCTATGGTGTGACTTTGAACTTGGACCAAATAAAATGTCATAAATTATTTTCGTGTATCACACTTCCAAAATAAATCATATACTTACACGAAATTAATAGTGTGGGTACAATTTTAAGGGATTCACATAAATAAACTAGATGATTCTTTAGGACTGATTATATAATCTATGAGTATTGTTTACCTGAGTTCTTAGACCACATATTAAGATTGCGCAAAAAATTATAAATTCTTTATTATACTCATCTTCATGTACAATGTACAAATCTTTTGAAGTTTTTAACAAATATCTTAAGAACACACTAAAAACATAATTTAAAAATAAAAAAAAAAGGTTCAATTAGTACACATTAATATGTGTTTGGGAGGTGAAAGATTAGGTACCTAATCTTTGGCATAGTATACAAAGTGGTAGTCATGAAGTTTGAACCCATAATCTCAAAGTTATTAGGCCAAAATTTTACTATTAACACACTAAAAACATGTTAACAAAATTCATATTCTATTTAAAAAGATAAAAGGTGTCTTGTAAAATTAATCTTGATAACAAAGATGGACAGAGTTCCATCCTTACATACATACCAATCTAAAATCTTAATGGAAAATGTTTGGGATTTTCTTTGAGATGACTCTCACACCCCTAAAGTGATCTTGACTCTTTATGTATGTATAGGATCCACTCATGTATATATGAGGTCCACATCATGAGTGGTTTAGATTTATAGGGGTCTTGTGGGGGTCTTGTGAGGGTGGAGGTTTTAATCATTATTCAATCTTAAAATGAAGATGATTAGTTTATACAATATATATCAAGGCCCTTTTTTGCATTGGGCCGAACACTTTTCTGTCCAAACTATTACTCTTTCCGGCCCAAGTTCATTGTGTCCAATCTATCACTTTATTTTTATTTTATTTATCTTATTATTTTTTTAATTTAATTTGTGTATGTACTTTTTTGTTTTTTTGGTCATAAAATGTTAGATATTAGTAGGAAAATCTATATAACAATGGAAGGGTTCATTTGAAAATGTCTCTCAAATTAATGGTTCAGATCTATCTAATTTGAAAAGCAATGGCTCAGATTTATTTTTAAAAATATATCTCTCACAAACTATCTTTAATGGTTCAGATTTGTCTA
The DNA here is from genome assembly GCA_030407325.1 of Camellia japonica. Taxonomy (NCBI): domain Eukaryota; kingdom Viridiplantae; phylum Streptophyta; class Magnoliopsida; order Ericales; family Theaceae; genus Camellia; species Camellia japonica. Next base: position 133,652,929 of record JAPPVO010000059.1, on the reverse strand, counting down.
ATTTAAAAACAATGGCTAAGATTGAAAGGAGTTTCAATGGTCTAGATTTATCATGACTAAAATTCAATGGTCTAGATTTGTTTACCTATCACCTCTCACCAACCCACTACACTTTACATCATATGTATGCTACACTTCACATATGTATGTATGAACAAAGCTATGAGAAACCCAGGTAAGGAACTCTTATCTTCTCACTTTCTTTTTGTTTTCCATTCATTTTTTTACCTTTGTTTTTTTTTTCCCCCCAGTTCATAGCTCTGTTTTTCTTTTTTTTTCATCATTCCGTCATCCCCACCCATCCAACTTTTCAGTCTTTATATCACGATTATTACCTTCAGTTTGAATGCTAAACAATGGCTCAGATTTATTTTGCTCTTCCCTAGCTTCACCCATTGTTTTTTTTGAAGCAAAAAAAAAAAAAAAAAAAAATGTGTTTGTTTTTTTCTTAGTTCTTTTTTAACATTAATTGGATTGACCCACTTCTTTTTTCTTAGTTCTTTTTCATGTTAAGAATCATTTTTATTTCATCTTAGTCAAATGGGTTGAGACTCTCTTTAATTATCAATGGTCACATTTTGTTCTTTTTCAATTTTTTGTTTGATTTCTGATTGTGTTTTGATCTTTGTTTTTTGGATTTTCTTTCTCTTTTTTTTTTTTTTAGTTTGGTTGTTGATTGTTGAGAGAGAAAGAGAGAGAGACAGAGAGAGGAAAAGGAAGTTTGAATCATATGCATTGTTGTTTGATCAAAACACAATCTGAAGCCAAAAAAAAAAAAAAAATTTGTGTTGTGTTTTTTTCGTAGTTCTTTTTTAATATTAATTGGATTGACCCAACACAATGGGTTGAGGCTCTCTTTAATTGGTCACATTGTGTTTTGATCTCTATTTTTTGGATTTTTTTTCTCTTTTTTTTTTTTTTTTTTTAGTTTGGCTATTGATTGTTGAGAGAGAGAGAGAGAGAGAGAGGAAAATGAAGTTTGAATCATGTGCATTGTTGTTTGAATCATATGTATTGTTGTTTGATCAAAACACAATCCCGAAACCAAAAAAAAAAAAAAAAAAGAGAAAAAAAAAAGAAAGAAAATAAACTGTGTTGTGTTTTTTTCTTAGTTCTTTTTTAATATTAATTGGATTGACCCAACACAATGGGTTGAGGCTCTCTTTAATTGGTCACATTTTGTTCTTTTTCAATTGTTGAGAGAGAGAGAGAGGAAAAGGAAGTTTGAATCATATACATTGTTGTTTGATCAAAACACAATCTGAAGCAAAAAAAAAAAAATTTGTGTTGCGCTTTTTTCTTAGTTCTTTTTTAACATTAATTGGATTGATCCAACACAATGGGTTGAGGCTCTCTTTAATTGGTCACATTGTGTTTTGATCTCTGTTTTTTGAATTTCATGTTAAGAATCATTTTTATTTCATCATAGTCAAATGGGTTGAGGCTCTCTATAATTATCAATGGTCACATTTTGTTCTTTTTTAATTTTTTGTTTAATTTCTGATTGTGTTTTCATCTCTATTTTTTGGATTTTCTTTCTCTTTTTATTTTTATTTTTATTTTTAATTTGGTTGTTGATTGTTGAGAGAGAGAGAGGAAAAGGAAGTTTGAATCATATGCATTGTTGTTTGCTATCACCCATTGTTTTTTCTAGAAGCAAAAAAAATAAAATAAATAAATAAATAAATAAATAAATAAAATTATATGTTGTGTTTTTTTCTTAGTTCTTTTTTAACATTAATTGGATTGACCCACTTCTCTCTCTCTCTCTCTCTCTCTATCAAATGGGGGTTAAGAAAAAATGGATTTCTTGTTAAGAATCATTTTTATTTCATCTTAGTCAAATGGGTTGAGGCTCGCTTTAATTATCAATGGTCATATTTTGTTCTTTTTCAATTTTTTGTTTAATTTTTTATTGTGTTTTGATCTCTATTTTTTGTCTTGCAGATTGCTATTTCTCGGTGCTCTGGTTAGTACTTTGATCTCTGTTTTTACTTGAATTTTCTTTCTCTTTTTTTATTTATTTTATAGTTTGGTTGTTGATTGTTGAGAGAGAAGAGAGAGAGAGAGAGAGAAAGAGGAAGAGGAAGTTTGAATCATATGCATTGTTGTTTGCTATATGAGAAAAAGGAAGGCAAAAGGAAATTGAAAGTTGTAACTTTCTTTACCGTTTCACTGCTTATAAAACATAATGTATATTGAAGACAAAAAATTATAATGTATATTGAATCAAAATGTATATTGAAGACATAAAAAATTATAATTTGTCTTCTATCCTATAGTAGCTCAATTTCCCATATGTTATGAGGTTATTAATTCTGTGCCGATTAATTTTTCTTTATGGCAATTATTAAACCACATTCTGCCTTTTTACAGTTTTTTCTTTATGGCAATTATGGCAATTAATTTTTCTTTATGGCAATTATGGCAATTAATTTTCTTTCATGTCAACAATCATTTTTATTTCATCTTAATCAAATGGTCATATTCTTACTCATCAAACATGAAAATAGATTCATATACATTTTTAGTGTTGAGGAGTGCTTTTACTAATTGTGCTTTTATGCATCAAACATGAAAATAGATTCGTATATATGATTTTATTGTAATTTTTACTTCTTTTTTTTTCACATTTTAAAATGAAAAATTAGTAATTAAATTTCTATATTGAAGTTTTGCTAAAATTTTATTCATAAGTAGTATAATTTTTTTTTTTTTTTATAATTTACTCTCTTTTTTTTTTTTTTTTGGTATACAATAGTTGTTAGTTGGAAAAGTGGGCAATACAATTGATAAGAATTTAACTGTTGTCAATACAAAATTACTATATAGAATCAATCACAAAATCATGTATTGCAATAGTTCTACATTTTGCCCAATAGAGAAAAATGATGAAGATTTCTATGACAGTATTGAATTTTTTTTCCCTATCCTTTTCAATGTATATTGAAGACATAACAAAATTATAATTTCTCTTCTATCTTGTAGTAGTTCAATTTCCCCATCTGTGATATTCATGCACAAACGAACTTCTTAAAGTAGGTTGTTAACTAAAATATGTTATGAAGTTGTTAATTCTATGTAATTAAATTTTTATTGGAGTAATTAAATTTTTATTGTAGTTTTTTACTTATTTTTTTTTTCACATTTTAAAATGAAAAATTAGTAATTAAATTTCTATATTGAAGTTTTGCTAAAATTTTATTCATAAGTAGTATAATTTATATTTTTTATAATTTATTTATTTATTATTTTTATTTTTTTTGGTATACATTAGTTGTTAGTAGGAAAAGTGGGCAATACAATCCATAAGAATTTAACTATTGTTAATGCAAAATTACTATATAGAATAAATCACAAAATCATGTATTGCAATAGTTCTACATTTTTCCCAATGGAGAAAAATGATGAAGATTTCTATGACAGTATTTAATTTTTTTTTTCTATCATTTTTAATGTATATTGAAGACATAACAAAATTATAATTTGTCTTCTATCCCGTAGTAGTTCAATTTCCTTATCTGTGATATTCATGCACAGATGAACTTCTTAAAGTAGATTGTTAACTAAAATATGTTATGAGGTTGTTAATTCTGTGTAATTAAATTTTTATTGGCGTAATTAATTTTTTTATTGTAGTTTTTTACTTATTTTTTTCACATTTTAAAATGAAAAATTAGTAATTAAATTTCTATATTAAAGTTTTGCTAAAATTTTATTCATAAGTAGTATAATTATATTTTTTTTATAATTTATTTATTTATTTATTTATTTTTTGTGGTATACATTAGTTATTAATAGGAAAAGTGGGCAATACAATCCATAAGAATTTAACTATTGTCAATGCAAAATTACTAAATAGAGTTAACCACAACATCATGTATTGCAATAGTTCTACATTTTGTCCAATAAAGAAAAATGATGAAGATTTGTATGACAGTATTTAATTTTTCTTCTATCCTTTTTAATGTATATTGAAGACATAAAAAATTATATTTTGTCTTTTATCCTGTAGTAGCTCAATTTCCCATATGTTATGAGGTTGTTAATTTTGTGTCAATTAATTTTTCTTTATGGAAATTATTAAATCTCATTCTGCATTCTTACAGTTATATTTTATGTCAACAATCATTTTTATTGCATCTTAATCAAATGGTCATATTCTTACTCATCAAACATGAAAATAGATTCATATACATTTTTAGTGTTGAGGAGTGCTTTTACTAATTGTGCTTCTACTCATCAAACATGAAAATAGATTTGTATACATGATTTTATTGTAGTTTTTTACTTATTTTTTTCACATTTTAAAATGCAAAATTTGTGATTAAATTTCTATATTGAAGTTTTGCTAAAATTTTATTCATAAGTAGTATAATTTATATTTTTTTAATAATTTACTCTTTTTTTTTGGTATACATTAATTGTTAGTAGAAAAAGTGGGCATTACAATCCATAAGAATTTAACTGTTATCAGTGCAAAATTACTATATAGAATCAATTACAAAATCATATATTGCAATAGTTCTACAGTTTGCCCAATAGAGAAAAATGATGAAGATTTCTATAATAGTATTTAAATTTTTTTTTATCTTTTTTAATGTATATTGAAGACATAACAAAATTATAATTTGTCTTCTATTCTATAGTAGTTCAATTTCTCCATCTGTGATATTCATGCATAGATGAACTTCTTAAAATAAGTTGTTAACTAAAATATGTTATGAGGTTGTTAATTCTGTGTCAATTAATTTTTCTTTATGGCAATTATTAAACCTCATTCTGCCTTCTTATAGTTATATTTCATGTCAACAATCATTTTTATTTCATCTTAATCAAATGGATTGAGGTTCTCATTAATCATCAATGGTTATATTCTTACTCATCAAACATGAAAATAGATTCATATACATTTTTAGTGTTGAGAAGTGCTCTTATTAATTTTGTTTTTATTTTTATCCTTCTGTCTCAAATTTCTTCAATTTTGCTTCTCAAGCAGATACTCAGGTTAGGAAGTCTCTCCCTTGCAATTCTTTATTAGTTCTTTACTTTCTTTCTTGAATTGTAGTGGGTTAATGAATGAACTCTCTCAGATTTCTTTAATGCTCTGGAATTTTCATGTTTGGTCTTGGAATTTTCAATAATTTGATTAAACATTAAGCTTTTAATGTTTGGTTTAGAAAGAAGTCTAATATAATGTGTATAGTTATGTATCTTGGTATATAGTTGTTAAATTTCTAGAGAATATTTATGTTTTTTTTTTTTTTTGAATAATGATATACAAGTCCATTTTTTATACCCACTTTATAGACCCAGTGATATGTCAAGAAGGGATTGGTTGATAATTAGATAATATTTAATTATCAACCAATCCTCTTCTTGACATATCACTGGACCTATAAAATAGGTCTAACTTTTTGGCCTGAATAGCTATTCTTTTCTTTTTGATTTTTACAAAGATTTTGTTGCAGTTTAATTTTGTAATATGATAAGTCTTTCTTTCTTTCTTTTTTTTAAATTTATTTCTCCCTTAGGCTATATTTGGATTTAGGATTTGAAGGGAATTTGTTGATTGAAAGGAAAAGGGAACATTAAAAAGTTAACCCTTTTTATATGATGACTTTTTTTTTTTTATACTTTTTTTTTCTTTTAGTGAACTGTTTTTAATTTGTTTTTTTTTTATTGAATTGCTATTTTAAAATGTTTGGAATTTTTCAAACAAAAAATGTTACTTTTAGATGTTTATCAAGACTTTTGAAAAAACTTAAACTTATTTAATTTTTTTTTTTTTTTTATGATTTTTGTGAGAGTATTACTCCTTAGAGTAAATAAGCTACTTTGTAGTATAATTTTTTATGATGTGTATTGAAAAAGGTATTTGTAATTATCCAGTTACAGTATGGTGAGCTCTTTTATAAATTTTTATTGTAGTTTTTTACTTATTTTTTTCACATTTTAAAATGCAAAATTAGTAATTAAATTTCTATATTTAAGTTTTGCTATAATTTTATTCATAAGTAGTATAATTTATATTTTTTTTTATAATTTGCTCCTTTTTTTATATTTATTATGGTATACATCAGTTGTTAGTAGGAAAAGTGGGCAATACAATCCATAAGAATTAACAGTTGTTAATGCAAAATTACTATATAAAATCAACCACAAAATCATGTATTGCAATAGTTCTACATTTTGGCCATAGAGAAAAATTATGAAGATTTCTATGAGAGCATTTAATTTTTCTTCTATCCTTTTTAATGTATATTGAAGACGTAAAAAATTTATAATTTTTCTTTTATCCTGTAGTAGTTCAATTTCATGCACAGACGAATTTATTAAAGTAGGTTGTTAACTAAAGTATGTTAGGAGGTTGTTAATTTTGTGTCGATTAATTTTTCTTCATGGCAATTATTAAACCTCATTATGCCTTCTTACAGTTATCTTTGTCAAATTTACATAACCAGACACTTTCAGGTTGAGACACCATTGACCTTCAACCCCTAATTATGGACAACATTACTATTTTTGGTCACGTAAGTTGTTTTCTTTTTTATTTATTTTTTTTAAAAAAAAAAACACACTTTTCTTATAAGCAAAAGTCAATTTTCTTTTCTTTTCATTATTTTTTTTAATCTAATTTCCTTATAAAAAATGCTATTTTCTTATAATTTATAGATGGATCGAGACCTACGTCGAACTGTAATATTGACTCCTTTTACTCATTTTCTTACATGTATAAATTTTTTATTTTTCTTACCTCTAATTCTTTTGTATTTTTAGGTTCAATTTCTTCAAGAAAGAAATGCTAATGTTGTTATCCGTGATGAGCGTGACCTTAATGTCATTCGTGTTCGAGAGGTAGGCCCAATTTAATTATATAGATTTTTTTATTCAAAACATCGTATATTCTTATTTACATTTTGTAGGCAAAGGAAAAGGAAATTGCCAAGGCATTGTTGAAGAAAAACGAAAAGACCACCGTTTCGGCCAAGGGAAAGGAAAATGCATGTTCAGTAGTATGTCTCTTCAACATTTCCATTTTAAGTTCTTTTTTTGAAATATTTATTTTGGAGCATGAACCTCGATTATGTTTTATTTATTTATTTTTAATGTAAAATTAACATACTACTTGCACAGTGCCATATACTGTTTTATAGTAAATAATTTCATGTAAATTTGTGAAATATTTTTTTTGGAGCATGCTAAAATAGCATTTGTACAAAAACATTATATGTGTTTTAAATTATTATTATTCTTTTTTTGGCTTTTTGCTATTGGCATGAACATCAACAAGAGAAGAAAAAAGGAAGAGAACAAAAAAGAAATTGGAGGGAGGGGGGGGGGGAAGAGATACAAAATGGAAAGGTTTTCAATTTTTTTTTACAAAAGTATAAAACAATAGATGATAATATTCATATTTTAGGCATCTTATGAAATTAATCTTCATGTCTTAGGCACATAACAATAATGTTATATCGAAAGCTACGTTGGCTCAACGTGCACGGCGAGAACATGAAAGAAATGAAAAGGCAAGCTCTGCATATCAATTGGGACAACGTTTGCGACGTGAACGAGAAAGATTAAGAGAATTGATTCCACCAAGCACAACTAATACTCTACCGGCTAAAAAAGGAGTAGTGTTTGCACATCTTACTTGGCCAAGCACATCTTTAGCTTCACAAAGGAATGGGTAAAACACTGTATTTAATTCTATAAATACATATTCTTATTGTTAATATTTTATTTTATAAACTTTATTTTGTACACAACAAATATTTGTAGGCCTACTCATGCAAGCCCATTCATCCATGAGACAAGGAATATCGGTGTTGTTATTCGCGATGAGTGCAATCTTAATATTATCCACATTTCTAAGGTAAGTAGAAAAATCAAGTTCAACATTGTATTCTAAACAAATTTTCATAATCTTAATAAATTCTATAAGTACATATTCTTTTGGGTAAACTACCAATAGGTCCTACTTGGGAGACTTATTACCAATAGGTCCTACTTTGAGACTTATTACCCATTAAGTCCTATTTGATATAATTTATTAAGTGATAAAGACAATTTTATCAGTCTTTTTTTTTTTTATGAATAATTTTATAGTGATAAATTTATCAGTCTCTTTTTTTATGAATAATTTTTTAGTGATAAATTTATCACTCTCTATTTTTATAGTGTTAAATTTATTAGTTAGGACCTGTAGGTAAATAAGTCTAGTGAATATGACTAATTGGTAAGTACCCTATTCTTTTTCATATTCTGAATAAATTTTATTTATTTTTGGTAGGCAAAGGAAAAGGAAAAGGCCAAGGCAATGTCTAAAGGAAAAGAAAAGGCAACTTCTTTTGACAAAGGAAAGGAAAATGCATGCCCAATGGTATATTCTTCCACATTTATAAAAAAAAAATATTTATCAAGTAAAACAAAGCCAATCATATTGTTAAAGTGAACATCGATCATGTATATTTTTAAAAATGTAAAATTTGTGTTGTCAATTTTTATTTTTTTACATTTTACTAAAAATTCAAGAGAACGAAAAAAGGTATGGTTGAAATTTATTTTTCAATGCTCTTTGTTTTTCTGTACACTCAAACAAAATATTTTTAGCTCTCTTTAACATTTCCTAAAAAATAATTGTAACCTTGATCAACTCCAAAGAAAACTTTATAACATCTAAGCAAAGGAATAGAGGAACATAGGCATAGAAAATATTTCTAATTTTCTTAAAATTATCATGAGGCAAGAAGAAAGAGAAAAGAATAATTAAAAAAAGAAATTGTACAAAATATAAAAGGGAGAGGGAAAATGAAGCAAAATGGAAAAGGAAGTAGGACAAAGAAAATGTTTCTAATATTCTTAAAATTATCACAAGGCAAGAAGAAAAAGTAAAATATAACTAAAATAACAAAATTATTGAATCAAGAAATAAAATAGTAGACGATAATATTTGTATTTTTGGTACCAACGATATAATATTCACATTTTAGGCACACAATGATAATATTATATCAAAAGCTACATTGGCCCAACGGAAGGATTCATTTGAAAATGCATATATAACAATGGAAGGGTTCATTTGAAAATGTCTCTCAAATTAATGGTTTAGATCTATCTAATTTGAAAAGCAATGGATCAGATTTATTTTTAAAAATATCTCTCTCACAAACTATCTTTAATGGTCCAGATTTGTCTAATTTAAAAACAATGGCTGAGATTGAAAGGAGTCTCAATGGTCTAGATTTATCAATGGCTAAAATTCAATGGTCTAGATTTGTTTACCTATCACCTCTCACCTCTCACCAACCCACTACACTTTACATTATATGTATGCTGCACTTCACATATGTATGTATGAACAAAGCTCAGGGAAAGCTTTGAAGAAGGAAGAAAGCTCTGAGAAACCCAGGTAAGGAACTCTTATCTCCTCACTTTCTTTTTGTTTTCCATTCATTTTTTTACTTTTTTTTTTCCCCAGTTCATAGCTCTGTTTTTCTTTTTTTTCATCATCCCGTCATCCCCACCCATCCAACTTTTCAATCTTTATATCACGATTGTACCTTCAGTTTGAATGCTAAACAATGGCTCAGATTTATTTTTCTCTTCCCTGGCTTCACCCATTGTTTTTTCTTGAAGCAAAAAATAAATAAAAATAAAAAATCAATGTTGTGTTTTTTTCTTAGTTCTTTCGTAACATTAATTGGATTGACCACTTCTTTTTTCTTAGTTCTTTTTCATGTTAATAATCATTTTTATTTCATCTTAGTCAAATGGGTAGAGGCTCTGTTTAATTATCAATGGTCACATTTTGTTCTTTTTCAACAATACACAGATGCCAAAATCTAAAAGACATAATCTCAGTAGTTTATCCGCAACTAGATGTGGCAATGACATCGACTACAACATTTTTAACTGAATGTACAATTCTTTCTGCACGGAATAATGATGTCAGTGCTATCAATACTGCTGCATTGAATATTTTTCCCAATAACACATATACTTATTTGGCAGCAGACAAGATGTTTGAAGATGATGAAATTGATCGTACTATAATAAATAGATATCCTAATGAATATTTAAATTCATTAGATCCTCCTGGGCTATCGGTTTTTAAGGTAGAGTTGAAAGTGGGTTGTCCTATAATGTTGTTAAGAAATATTGCACCAAAAGATGGACTGTGCAATGGCACAAGATTAATGGTTTCAAGATGCAATACTCGCATAATTGAAGCTCAAATTTTAACTGGAGAAAAATTTGGCAATTTGGTATTCATTCCAAGGATGTCCTTGACACCGTCTTCTTCAGAAATGCCTTTCCGAATGACAAGACGTCAATTTCCAGTTCGATTGGCATATGCCTTGACCATTAATAAATCTCGAGGGCAACCTGTGAAATTTGTTGGAGTTGATTTGCGCACAAAAAGATAAATACAACTAGATTGCTTCGATGGGGATGTAACAAGGTAATTTCAATTTGAAAGTGTTTTGATATATATATATATATATATAGATTTTCTTTTACTAATATACTAACTTTTTTTATTTTCATAAATTAGTAGATTGTCGTGCATGTTTCTCACTGGGGATACATACAAGTTGATACAAATACTTTTTGGAAAGTGATGAGGCACTCCTAGGATTTCTAAGAAAGAACAAGATTGAAGATCATTTTTTTTTTTTTTTTTTTTGTGTGAAAAGTGTACATATGCTAGCTACGATCCAGATTTTGTAAAGTTTCCTATCAATGTGAATTTTATTACTTACAGTAGTTTTGTAAAGCTTTTTATCTATGTGAAATTTATAACTAAGTTTAGATGTATGTTAAATAATATTCATTTGAATTATTGACTTATGCTATGAGTTTGTTTTTGTAAATGTAACACACTAGGTGATATAGTCTTTTTTGCTTTTGTTTTTTCTTCCTAATATGCTCTTGAATTAGGTTAAAGAAAACTAATCATATTTTGTAACGCCCCGAAATAATCCAACATAAATTAAATACATCAACCAACATCCACTACATAACAATAACGATTCTCCAACCTTTACACCATTAATCAACAAGGTTTACACAAAAGTCCCACATGCGAATTATACATTCAATGATATAGAAATACATGAATCTATAGCATGTAGAACATCATAACCCAAAAATAATAAATGCCCTCATGGGCTTACAATTTCAAAGGCTTAAGCGCGGTTACACAAAAATGGCCTCTCGGGCCCATACATGAATAGCCCTTGGCTAGCAAAACAAATCACAACAAAACAGAGTTATTTACTCTTTACAAAATATGTCCACGCCCTCAACTCGGTGGGATCACTACATCCTTTCCTGTACCAAACTTGTAGCGATCCTGGTTTCGATCCTTCTTTTATGTTTTGCCACTTCGATTGGGCCGGTCGGGGGTCGAGCTGCCCGGTCAGCTCGCGGGGGTCCAGGGGGCAGCGCCCCTCAAAACAAAAATGCAAAATGCATTCGAAGTTGCTTGTCTGCTCAAGTAGCCGTTTATGCGCTCGAGCAGAGAATGTTTGGTCTCAGAAGTTTGACTTGTCTGCAAAAGTACTGGATTAGTGTATTTGACGCTCGAGCGGGGCTTTCCACGCTCGAGCGGACCACGTTATATCAGTTTGTGAATCTGATATTTCAGATCATTTTTTCAGTCTTCTCTCTCTCTCTCTCTCTCTAAAAATCTCCAAAATTCCAGATCGGGAGTTTCTCTCTCTAGAAGTCATTTTCTCTCTTTGATTTCTCTAAATTCATTGGGATTTAGACCTAAGTTCTTCACCAAAGTCGGTTATCTAGGTGAGGGCTACGTTGTGTGCGGTGGAGATTGAATTTCATCGTCGTTGAATTTGGGGTTTTCAACTCATTTGTTCGTCAAACTTGAGGTAGGGATTTTCTTTGAGTTATATATATGTTTTTGCAAGATCAAGATGATTTTCGAAATCATCCTTTGATTTGTTTTGAAAATTAGTGGTTGACTCAAGAAAAAGAGTGATTTTCAAAGTGGGTTTACTATTTGATCATTTGAGATACAAATTGGGGGGTTTTAAACTATGTTGATTGAAGAAAGAGGATTTTGGTGAGATTTTCTCAAATGTTTGAAGATAGATGGTTTTGGTGAGAAAACCTAGAAATGGGGGATTTTTAAACAAGAAGTCAAAAATCTATGGTTGATATTGTTATAGTTATTTTGAATGCCAAAATAAGTGATGTTGGAAAATTTCTTGTTTATATTGTATAAATGATAAATTTTGAGAAGCACGAGAGTTGTTGTTCATTTTGAAAATTGTTATTCAAAATGTTGATTTAGTCTGAAATGACTATGTTGTTGGAAATGTTTGAAATGTGTGAATTATGTTATCCCTTGGATTAATTGAAATAAAAATATTTATTTATCTTGTGAAATTACAGTGAAAGGAGAAATGGAAATTTTGATCACAATGGTGGTATTGTGTGGAAGAATTGGAAATGGAAGAGTTGTTGTAATGTATTGATTATTGTTGCATTGGCATATCAATTCATTTGATTACATTGAACTTTGAAAGTTGATTTTGAAAACTTGTATTGAGAAAATAATGTTGAGAAATGAGTTTTCATGAAATGGTTTTGGGGCAAATATGGTGGTAAGTCTTGACAGGTGGTGTAGATGATAGGTGTCGAGTCTTCTAGTTGTTACTGGTAAAAATGACAAATGATAGGTGTCGAGCCTTCCAGTTGATATTGGTAAAAATGACAGAGTATGGGTGTCGAGCCCTCCAGATGATACTGGTAAAAATGACAATTTGGTAGTACTTGTATAGTCTACTTGCAGACACCAACCGAGGGATTACCAGAGTTGTATTTGCTGCCCCTCAAATAAAATGTGATATATGTTGAGCAGTTGAAATGGCATGACATCATTGAACATGTTGGTTTTTAAAAGATGAAAATGTGTTTTATTTTCAAAAAGGCATGGCATGGCATAAGCGTTCCATTTCTTGAGACTTGTATAAAATGTATATACTTTGTTAAGAATTCTCTACTGGGCTTTATGCTTACCTTACGGAATTTTTGTGCAGGAAAGAATGTGGTGATTCCGCCTAATTGAAGGCATGGAAGTGTGTGTTGAGAACATAATGTGCTCATAAGCTGTGACTCTGATTGTAAGCCAAAGGCTTGTATGTGTGGGTTTGAATAACCGTTTTGTGTAACCAGGCTTAAGCCTTGGAACTTGTAAACCCTTGGGCGTATTTGTTGTTTAATTAATGGTTGTTGGATTAATTGTAATATTGCATGAAGACTATGTACATCATGTAATGCAAGTATGAGGATTGGTTATCAGTTTTACTTTAAAGAGCCATGACTATTGTATTACCATTTGGGCACGAAAATGGGGGCGTTACAAAAATCCCATAGGGGTGAGCATAAAGCTCAGTAGAGAATCCTTAACAAAATATATACATTTATGCAAGATTTCCAATATTAGATGCAAATGCCATGCAATGCCAAATTTGAGAAAAAGAATTTCTTTACATGTCTTTTTGAGAGTCACCATGTTCAACTATAATTTAAAATCTCATCAATTTGGAAACTACAATTTTACTCAATGGGGCGGTAAATACGACTCATGTAATCCCTAGGTTGGTGTCTGCAAGTAGACTTAGCTAGCACTACCAAAAACCCTACTTTACTAGTTGCTAACCGGAAGGGAAGTGGTACCTCCTCCGCGCGTGTTTTCTGTCTTGCACCCCGGACACTCAGGCCAACTTATCAATTTCGTCTACACCTCCTATCTGAACTTACCAACATATTTACCCCAAACATTACAACAGTTTTCATTTTTAATATTCCTTTTTCAATGCAAACGTTTCCAAGTGCAATTCAAAATGTATAACATTCACTTAAATGGTTATGGGATGCAAAAATTATCAATGCTTCGTAACATATCTCCCTTCTCAAGTATCTCAACAATAATACTACAACAATCACATTTTCCATCTCCCCTTCTTCAATGTTATTTATCACAAAATAGTTACATGTTCAATTTAAGTTTATTAATGAAAGGCAACATTTTCCCCACTTTGTACAATTCTTAATAATTTGGTCATTTCAAGACTACATACCATGTTTTGAATACCAACTTCCAAAATCACAACTTTCCTATTTCGAGGAACTCAACAATTTTGTCATCTCATAACTATACATGTTCATGCATTTAACATAAATTTTAAAACAAATCCCCAATCCTCATATACTAAGAAAATTGTCATTTTTGCAAACAAGATGAATTTTCATTCATTCATTCTTTTGAAACAAGAAAATCTCTTAGGTTCTCCACATTTTCCAAAATCCCTCAAATATCTAGGTTTAACTTCCACCACCATAACACACACAAACAAACATTTGAAGGAAACTCGAAAAGAGGACATCATTCACTGACCATGGTTATTCAAACCCTCAAGAGACTATTTAGAAGAAACATGATTAAGCCCACCTTTTGAAAATCATAACATTCTTGAATCAATATTAAAATTTCTTATTTTTACCAAGAAGTTCCAAATCCAACATTAATCTAGCAAAAATATATATAGAACTCAAAGGAAACCCTACCTCAAGTTCTTATTGAAGAGGTGAGATCAAAACCCTAGAGCCAAAGATGAGAGATTTTCGATCTCCACCACACAAAGGGATATTCTAGCTTTGATCTTCAAAATTTGTGAGAGAAGATAGATCTAGACCCAAAGGATTGCAAGAAATCAAGGGTTTTGGGTGTTTGGTGAGAGCTTTTAGAGAGAAAGAGGAGTAAAATTATGTTTAGAGTGAGAGAGAAATGCCCCAAATGTGATACATACATAGCCAAAAAGAGAAAAAAAAAAAAAAACAGAGATTCGGACTGCCTACGCCCTGTACGTGCGGAGCCTACTTCCCGCATGTGCGGCCTTCATCCCCGCACGTGCGGCCATCTCCTCCGCCCCTCACTCCGCACCTGCTTATTAGGTAGTGTGCATCCCTCCCAACTCACCCTTCCTTACACGTGCGGCCTCATCCCCCGCACGTGCGGCCCAAAGCCTGGCACATGCAGCCTTGGGCCCTGCACGTGCGGCCCTAGCGCAGTAGCCCAAAATTTTTCTGGTACGCTCGCAGGCACTCCGGACTCTGCTGTGCACCCCCCGAACAAGTGAAATTCAACACCGAATAAACAAGAACAAGAATTCATTTGAGGAAGACTTTCGGACATCACAAACCCAATAAAAACAAAAGTAAAGTGGCGTAAAACGAAACCAGTCATCACAACGTCCCCACCATAAGAAATTTCGTCCCCAAAATTTAAACAAACCAACCAAACTAAAGAGCTCTAGCAATTATGACCACACCACAACATTCTCAAGTCGCAACACCAATGTTCAACCAACATTTACCATGCTCATCATCATCATTTCATCAAAACAACAATTGCTTATACTAGGCATTCGAAATGAAACATCTTTAACAAAAATCCCTTTCCTCACAATCCCATACTTAGATTAACAATACATACAACACAAGAAATTAACCATTTTGACACTTTTCCCCTTCAACACTGGGGAACATTATAAATTAAAACAACTAAGCATTTTCAAATAAATCTGGATACTTGGAGCGAACTTCCGCTTCCCGCTCCCACGTTGCTTCTTCAATCTCGTGGTGCCTCCACAATACCTTCACTAACGGTATGGTTTTACCTCTCAACACTTGCTCTCAGGTATCTAGTATTGGAACCGATCGCTAAGAGGCATCCTCATCCACCTTTAAATCAACCCAATCTAACACATGAGAAGGGTCGGGTTCATACTTTCTAAGCATCGACACATGAAAGACATTGTGAACCCCCGAAAGTTGTAGAGGTAAAGCTAACCGGTATGCCACTTCCCCGATTCTCTCCGATATCTCGAAAGGCCTAATAAACCTTGGAGACAACTTTTCACTTTTACTGAACCTCATCGAACTCCGCATAGGTGAGATCTTAAGGAAAACATAGTCACCCATTTCGAAAGATAAAGGTCGTCTCCTCTTATTGGCATAACTTTTCTGTCGGCTCTGGGCTATAGCTAACTTTTTCCGAATGAGAGCAACTTTCTTGGTTGTCTCCCTAACAATTTTCGGACCCAACAACGGTGCATTCCCCACCTCGGCCCAACAAACTAGTGACTTACAACGTCGGCCATACAAGGCGTCAAACAGTGTCATCTCAATACTAGCTTGGTAACTATTGTTGTAGGGAAACTCAATCAACGACAAATGCCTCTCCCAAGAACCCTTGAAATTTAGGACACAAGCTCTAAGCATGTCCTCCAAAATCTAAATGGTACGCTCCGACTGTCCATCGGTTTGAGGATGGTAGGCGGTGCTAAATGTCAACTTAGTTCCCAATGCCTCTTGAAGGCTTTGCCACAACCGGGCAGTAAAATGAGGATCTCTATTTGACACAATGGTTACTGGAACCCCATGAAATCGAACTATCTCCCTAATGTATAACTCTGCCAAGTGCTCAACTGAGTCGCCGGTACGCATCGGAATGAAATGCGTAGACTTAGTCAACCTATTAATAATTACTCAAATGGCATCATTTCCCCGCTGTGTTCTAGGAAGCCCAACAACGAAATCCATGGTAACGTGCTCCCACTTCCACTCTGCTATCGGTAAGGGTTGTAACAAACCCACTGGTCTTTGGTGTTCGGCCTTCACTTGTTGACAAGTAAGGCACTTCGACACAAAGGAAGCGATATCCCGCTTCATACCCCTCCACCAAAACTAACGGCTAAGGTCGAGATACATTTTGGTGCCTCCCGGATGTACTGCAAGGCGTAAGTGATGGAACTCCCGAAGCACCTCCTCTCTACAAGATTCTGGTACAAACAAACGGTCTAGGTAACGTACACTCTGATCCGAGCGAATGTTCAAACCCTTCTCCTCCTTCTCGTTGGAGATTCTATCACGAATTCACTCCACTTCGCGGTCCCCCTTGTTGTGCCTCTATAACTTTGCTAATCAAGGTAGGTTGTGCGCTCAAGGTAAACAAGGTTGCACCCTCTTTGGACTCACTCAAGTGCAATTCAAACTTGCCGATATCTCCCAACATAACCCATTCCCGAATGGGCACACTCGCCAAACTACTCACAGATTTTCGACTTAAGGCGTCGGCCACTACGTTGGCCTTTCCTACGTGATAGTGCAACTTGAAGTCATAATCCTCCAAAAACTCCATCCACCTCCGTTGGCGTAAATTCAAATATTTTAGACTCTTATGATCGGAGAAAACCTTAAACTTCTCACCATACAAATAATGCCTCTAAATTTTCAAGGCAAATACTACTGTAACTAACTCCAAGTCATAGATAGGGTAATTCTTCTCATGAGTTTTCAATTGCCGTGAACCGTAAGCTACAACATTTCCCCCTTGCATCAAAACACAACCAAGCCCATCCCGAAGCGCATCACAATAAACGGTGTAACCCAAACCTCTTTCTGGAATTATCAACACCGGTGCGGTAGTGTAGACACCCCATTTTTGACCGACCTTAAGACTCAGACGTCATCGATTGAGCGCTCGGTGATTGTGCATGTTGTGCTCGTTCTGAGGTTTCGGAGTTTTGGATGAGGTCCTTACCCCCGGACCTCGGGACCCTTTTATGCATTGCCTCGGTTTGTGGACCAGGTCTTGCTTTCTCTTCCCGGAGGGAGGGAAAGGTCTTGTAGACCATCTCTCAATGGCCGTAGGCTACTTTTCGTGGTCGCAGGCCACTGTTCCCGTTTGGAGACCAGTTTCCGGTTTTCGAAGCTGTCGGCTGCGCGCTTCGGTTCGGGACCGCTTAACATTCTCCGTTTGGCACGGTTTTTGGCACACACCTTTTTTCCTCTGTCTAGAGGGACACTGCGGTCTGGGAGACCACCTTTGTGGTCGCACGCCACTTTTGGTGCTTAACAGCCTATTTTCGGGGCACCTAGCCGCGCATTTTGCCCCCCGAACCCTCGTTTTGCATCGGTGTTGGTTCATTTTTGGCATGAACCTTGTTTTCATTGTTTGGAAGGTGGTACAAGGGTGGGAGACCACCTTTTCTTTTGGAGACCACTTCTCTCTCCGCCAGCCGATTTTCTTGTCGGGAAACTGGTCTCCTTGATTTTTGAGCCACATTTGCTGGTCTCCACCATACCACTAGCTTGCATTCAGTTGGGAGACCATCAAATGGGCTGGCCGACCACTTTTCCTTGAGGGAGACCACTTACCCTGGTCGGCCGACCAGGGGAAGTGGTCGACCGACCACCTTAACTGGTCGGCCTGCTCCCTCCAGTTTTGTCTCTGTGAGTTGTTGCCAGCTGTGCCAGCTGGAAGGCATAGACTGTATCTTCCATACACGTATGGAGGATCTTTGGCCTTGGTTTTTAGCTTCTTTGAGAAGCTTTGGCCTCCTTTGTCTATAAAGGAAGGCCTCCCCCTCTTTGTGAGGGTTCAGATTTTGGTGAAAGGCAAAAGAATATATCCCTCTCTATATCTCACTATTTTGAGCTCCAAAGTGTGTGATTCTTGGCCCTTTGCACACCACCTCATAGCCTAACACTTCCACCATCAACCTAAGGTTCTTGGAGGCCATTTTTAGAGGTTAAGGAGCTGTGTTTTTGGGTCTAGAAGTTGCTGGTTTTGTTGAGCTTCAAGGGTAACTCATTTTCTCCCTTTTTAAGCTCTATTTTGATCATTCTCTTAGCCTTATTTTCATGCATATTTAGGCTTTGTTGTCAACTGAGAAAAGCTTCATTTTTAAGTGTTTTTCATGTTTGTTTAAGGCCATTTTGTTGTTGGGGGTCATCTACCCCCCTTGCATGCTCTATTTTGCCTTGTTTTGAGCTATGCCTTAGGGCCTTTGTGTTGACCTTTGCTTGGCCCTTTAGCCACTGAAATCCAGTAGATTTTTAGTGGTTGGTATGTGGTTTTGAGGGCCAAAATTAGAGAGGGGTGACCCTCTCTCTCCTTGTCTTGTCTACTAGCATTTTTGGCCTTACAAAGGAGCCTTTGTTTTCACACTTCCAAGCCTTGGTTTAGGCCCCTTTTGGTGACTTTTAGGGCCTGCCTAGGCTCTGTCCAGAGTTGGTGTTGTCTTCTAGGGTTCGCCTTTTGCATGTGTAGAATAACCCTCTTCATAGCTTATCAAAGGAGCATGTCATTCTTGCATGCATTGGTCATGTTTCAGTGGGTTTTTGGTCATTATTTGGCATGTCATACCTCTTTCTTTTGCTGGTTTAGTGGCCTCTTGAATGCTTCACATGCTTGTAGTGTAAACCATGCTCACTAGCTTACATTGCATGTGGTTTTGGCCCTTGATTCTAGCACATTTTGGCCATGCTCCAAACTGATTTTGTTCATATTTTGGGCTGCCTTAGCTTTTTTTTTAGGCCTCTTGGTCGAATGATTCTTGCCATGCATACTTGTAGTGTAATATCCTTGCCTAGCCTTGAGTTTTGGAGCCCTTTGCATGCTTAACTTGAGGTGTTTCCATGTCTTGGCATCATTGAGCATGTTATTTCAGAGCCTATACTTGTGCCATGTTCCCATATTTTCCACTCTTTAAATGCGTTTGAGAGTTGTGCTTGTATACCTCATTTATGGGCTATTGCATGAGCTTCATTTTTGTGCATTTCAAGCCATCATCTGAATCCATTTTGCCACTGTTTTGGGCATGCATAGGGAATGTTTGGGGTTGGTTTGTTCATTTGGACATTACTTTGCATACCTCTAGTGTAATGCACTTCACTAGTTTCGGTAGTTAAGCCATTCAACATGCATAACATGAGTTGTTTGCATGATTCAGGAGCATTTTGTATGTCATTTCGGAGCTAGAACATATGTTGTTGTATGCCATATTTCATCCTTTCCATGCTTTCATACAGTTGTATCTTGTGCCCTAGGCTTTGGGCCCTTGCATCTTGCATGTTTGCATGTGTTTTGTTGCCTCATTTTCATCATGTATGGCCACTGATTTGGGTGTGGTTGAGGCCCATTCATTTTGGTTTAAGTCCATTTTGCATTGAGTATGCCATTGTAGTTCATAGCGTTGAGTATGCCGCGTTGTCGCATGTTTGATCATTGCATTGCGCATGCCCTGTTCACTTCATTGTGTATGATAGTCTTCACATGTACATTGTGTATGACATATAGTATCATGTGCATTGAGTATGCCATTGTTAGTTCGTAGCATTATGTATGCTAGTTTGCATGTTTGCACGTCATCCTTTGCATGTTTGCATGACTTGGTTGCATTGCCTTAGGATTGCATGCTTGAGGTCGCATTGTGCATGCCATTCTACTTGTTGCATTGTGTTTGGAATAGGAGTTAGTCCAAACACGGGAAACGAGGGACGTTTCATACTTCAAGTGATGAAACGTGCCTCGATTCTCGGTCATCGACAGTCTTGACTAACACATGATGGAGTTTAGGCATTTATGTGTTTATATGTGCATTCATCTCACATTGAGTCGTGCAATCCGACTCCTTGGCCATCATGCATTGAGATGCGTGATTGGTGGCCCGAGGATCAAGGACTACACTCCCTAGAGCTTATGCAATGATGGGAAGAGTGGTCGTGCACACATGTGTTGCAAATACCTTGCTTTCTCCTGCTCTTGCCTTTGTTGTAGAAAATGTAGAAACCCAGAGAAGAAACTGGTCGGCCGACCAGATTTTTTGGCAGGCTGACCACCTTTTCTAGTTTTCACCACCAAGGGTGGTCGGTAGGTGGTCTCCAATGCCTATAGCTCGTCGGCAGCCTCCCCTTAGATTCCCAGGGTAGAGTTTCATCTCCTTAGAGCTTTGTGCAAGTTTTTGAAATCAATTGCAAACAAAGGCGAGCCGGGGCATCGCGATGGATTTCCGCGCAAGGCGACTTGAGCATGCATGCATCCTTTATCATTCAAAGCAGAGCTGAGGTAGCCCATTTTACATAGTTTGCATGCTAGTTTAGTTAATTTGTTAATTAGCTAGTGTTGTGTAATAATTAGTTAATTCGATTCTGTATTATTTATTCGGACCCTCCGAGAGAGGGCAATGTTGTAATAAGTGTGCGTGTGTGTGATGTATGTCTTCCAACCCTACGTCTTTCTCCCTTTCATTTACCAGCTTATGATGGTTAGTTTTAGGGCACGTTTCAATTAGCATCCTTATGCTCGTATGTTTGCATCCATTCATTTGCTTTGCATACACCGGGCTCGGCGTATCATACTAACTGCATCGTATTTCAATTCCAAGTTGAATACATGTTACCTGTAGCATCTCATATGCCATCTTAGAATAGTCGAGCCTATCTTAGTCGCATTCTTGCATGTGTTGCATTAGGCATCTCAGCATATTTAGGATTCATGCACGTTTTCTAATTAGCTTCTTTTTTTTGGCTCGAAGCTTATGCTTTAGCATCCTTGCATGCGTGTGAGTGACTGCCATGATAGCATGCTTACCATGAGACTATGTGCTTATGTGATATAACTGCCTGAATGCCTATGGGTGAAGGTTGGGTTGCTTAAATTGGAATAATTCGTCGAAACCCGTGTTTTAGCCTACTTGCGAGTAGCAAACTTCAATCCATTTTCAAAACAAACAGATATGCGATGTTTTGTTCCAACTTAGGCAATCTAGTCTATACTTGTATGCTGTGCGCATCACATAGTAATTTTAGGTTAATAACCGAAATAAGAGCGCATGTGTTTTGAAAAACAAGATATCATGCTTAGTAGTGGCCGATCTTTGATCGGGCGAGCGGGGGTGCTCATGAAATGATCTTCCCCAATCATACCCAAGTTCTCGAGCCGAGGCAACTTTGGTGATGACGGACACGTGGCCTTAGGCACGAGTCAGGGTTTCCTAAATTTTTCCCAAAATAAAATATTTAGGTGGCGACTTTGTATCTGGCAAAGCAGTCCATGTTTGGCACTTCTTTCTAAAATCAGTTTTTCAAAACGATTTGCCAGATTTGGACTCTTTGGTGATTTATCGATCTTGCATTGCACTTTGCGAGATTAGATTCAGAACCGTGACATCGAGTCCGAACTGTAGTGAGCCCAATGAACAAAACGGGATTTTCCCGAGACATTCGGGGACGTCTACAAGTAGTAAGCCTAGTCTTAAGCTCTTGGAATGACTTTTCACAAGCTTCACTCCACACAAACTTAACCCCTTTTCTAGTTAATCTAGTCAAAGGCGCGGCTAGTCTAGAAAAGTCCCTCACAAAATGCCAATAGTACCCCGCCAATCCCAAGAATCCTTAACAAAATATATACATTTATGCAAGATTTCCAATATTAGATGCAAATGCAATGTAATGCCAAATTTGAGAAAAAGAATTTCTTTACATGTCTCTTTGAGAGTCACCATGTTCAACTATAATTTGAAATCTCATTAAAAAGGAAACTACAATTTTACTCAGTGGGGCGGTAAATACGACTTATGTAATCCCTAGGTTGGTGTCTGCAAGTAGACTTAGCTAGCACTACCAAAAACCCCACTTTACTAGTTGCTAACCGGAAGGGAAGTGGTACCTCCTCCGCGCGTGTTTTCTGTCTTGCACCCCGAACACTCAGGCCAACTTATCAATTTCGTCTACACCTTCTATCTGGACTTACCAACGTATTTACCCCAAACATTACAATAGTTCTCATTTTTAATATTCCTTTTTCAATGCAAATGTTTCTAAGTGCAATTCAAAATGTATAACATTCACTTAAATGATTATGGGATGCAACAATTATCAATACTTCGTAACATATCTCCCTTCTCAAGTATCTCAACAATAATACTACAACAATCACATTTCCCATCTCCCCTTTTTCAATGTTATTTATCACAAAATAGTTACATGTTCAATTTAAGTTTATTAACAAAAGGCAACATTTTCCCCACTTTGTACAATTCTCAATGATTTGGTCATTTTAAGACTACATACCATGTTTTGAATACCAACTTCCAAAATCACAACTTTCCTATTTCGAGGAACTCAACAATTTTGTCATCTCATAACTATACATGTTCATGCATTTAACAAAAATTTTAAAACAAATCCCCAATCCTCATATACTAAGAAAATTGTCATTTTTGCAAACAACAATATGAAATTTTCATTCATTCATTCATTCTTTTGACACAAGAAAATCTTTTAGGTTCTTCACATTTTCCAAAATTCCTCAAATATCTAGGTTTAACTTCCACCACCATAACACACACAATCATTTGAAGGGAACTCAAAAAGAGGACATCATTCAATGACCAAGGTTATTCAAACCCTCAAGAGACTATTTAGAAGAAACATGATTAAGCCCACCTTTCGAAAATCATAACATTATTGAATCAATATTAAAACTTTCTTATTTTTACCAAGAAGTTCCAAATCTAACATTAATCTAGCAAAAATATATATAGAACTCAAAGGAAACCCTACCTCAAGTTCTTGTTGAAGAGGTGAGATCAAAACCCTAGAGCCAAAGATGAGAGATTTTCGATCTCCACCACACAAAGGGATATTCTAGCTTTGATCTTCAAAATTTGTGAGAGAAGATGGATCTAGACCCAAAGGATTGCAAGAAATCAAGGGTTTTGGGTGTTTAGTGAGAGTTTTTAGAGAGAAAGAGGAGTAAAATTATGTTTAGAGTGAGAGAGAAATGCCCCAAATGTGATACATACATAGCCAAAAAGAGAAAAAAAAAATAGAGATTCGGACTGCCCGCGCCCTGCACGTGCGGAGCCTACTTCCCGCATGTGCAGCCTTCATCCCCACGCGTACGGCCATCTTTTCCGCCCCTCACTCCGCACCTGCTTATTAGGCAGTGTGCAACCCTCCTAACTCACCCTTCCCCGCACGTGCGGCCCAAGGCCCTGCACGTGCGGCCCTGGCGCAGCAGCCCAGAGTTTTTCTGGTACACTCCCAGGCACTCCGGACTCAGCCGTGCACCCTTCGAACAAGTGAAATTCAACACCGAATAAACAAGAACAAGAATTCATTTGAGGAAGACTTTCAGACAACACAAACCCAATAAAAACAAAAGTGAAGTGACGTAAAACGAAACTGGTCATCACATATTTTTATTTGGTTGAATTTGAATCTTTGCCTCATATATATTTTTATCAGGAAGGGTGTTGTATTTTCTTTGTATTACAGAACATTGGCTGGTGTACTTAATTTGTTATTTGTCATTTTTTTTTGTATTGCAGAGCACTGGCCAGTGTGCTTAATTTGTTATTTGGCATTTTTTTTTTTTGTGTTGTAAAGCATTGGCTGATGTGCTTAATTTGTTTATTTTTTTCTATTGCAGAACATTGGCTGACGTATTTCGTCTGATCTTTATTATATGTTTCTGTGTTGTGGGACTTACATTTTGTTATTTGTTTAAAATCTTATACTTTTGTTGTGCTTGAATTTTACGTAGCATTTATGTGTTTACTTTTCACTATTTCGTTTACCTATAAATTTGAAAAATTTATGTTTAAATTGATTTATTCACCAAGTAGCATACAATTTATTTATTTTTTATTTATTTAATTTTCTGCACAATAAACTGACCACCAAACCATAAAAATTGATAGATTTCAACCATTATATTAAAATTAATGCAAAACTATAGCCATGAGATCTCTCTTCTATATTTCAACCAAAACTCACTATCTAAAAAAATGAGGAATATAGAAATTTATTTAGGTACTGTTATTGGCCAAGATAATAAAATGCTTATTTTCTATTGCAAATTGCAGGTGGGTTACATAAACAAAAATACTACAATAGTAAATATTTGGTGATATGGTCTTTGTTTGCATTTGTGTCATCACTATTTTTACGTTTTCTTGGCCAAGGTAATAATTATGTCATCACTATTTTCGCATTTTTCTTGATGAATTGTAGCAATTTCCATCACATTGCCTCCACCAGTACTAATCATGGACCATACCATTTTTTGCCTTCTAAATTTCTATTTGACAAACAAAAATGCAACTATTTTTGCATTGACAATTTGAGTTCAAATACTATATCAATTACAATGATATTATTGAAACTTGTGTAGACACCCCATTTTTGACTGTCCTTAAGACTTTGGCGCCACTGATTGTTTGCTTGGTGATGAAAAGTATGCAGTGCAAAGGTTTGATTTCTTTGACAAGAAGAGAGTCAAATCCTAATCTTACATCCTATTTTGGACCAAAGCTATTTTGAATGGTTTTTAGACCTTAAAACCCTCTCTTTCAAAATATTTTTGAAATAAAGTTCCTACAATGTTCCAATGCTCGCATTTTGTTAAATGTTGCACTTTTCGTTAAATCAGGCAAAGGCAAAGTGGAAATGAATGTAAGAGAGGTGAACTCTTCGAAAAGTCTTTCAAAACATCTTGGTTAGAGGTTTGGATTTGAAGAAAAGAGGAGAGGAGAGAAGAAAGCAAGTTGGGGAAGAAGTTGGGCATGAATTGTTAAGAGAGAGTCGAGCAGCCCTTGCTAAATTAGACCTATCCTTTTGTATACTTGGATTTAAGCTATGACGCCACCACCGTTGGAAAGAATACTTCCAGGGCTTCATTTTACACTCAAGAATCTCCTAAAGCCGAGTTCGGATGGGGGAGATATGGTTGGTTGAAGTTGGGCATCAAACCGGTTAGGACTAAAATTGAGCATTCTTCATTAAACACAAGCATAACTTTTTGCACACTTGGAATTTTAATGTGAGGCTGCCATCATTGGAAAGCTTACTTCTGAGGCTTCAATTTAGACATAAGAATGACCTGAAAAGGAGTCCAGATGAAGGAGTTATGCCCGTTTGAAGTTGGACCTGCAGAGCAGAATTTGCAATCGGCCACGGAAGTGGCCGGTTGGCCAACAAAGTAGCAGGTGTAGACGCGCCCGAACGTCCTGGGAAAATTCCGTTTTGTTCATTGGGCTCACTACAGCTCGGACTCGATGTCACAATTCTGAATCTAATCTCGCAAAGTGCAATGCATGATTGATAAATCACCAAAGAGTCCAAATCCGGCAAATCGTTTTGAAAAACTGATTTTAGAAAGAAGTGCCAAACATGGACTGCTTTGCCAGATACAGAGTCGCCACCTAAATATTTTATTTTGGGGGGAATTTAGGAAACTTTGACTTGTGCCTAAGGCCACATGTCCCTCATCACCAAAGTTACCTCGGCTCGGGAACTTGGGTACGATTGGGGAAGGTCATTTCATGAGCACCTCCGCTCGCCCGATTAAAGATCGGCCACTACTAAGCATGATATCTTGTTTTTGAAAACACATGAGCTCTTATTCCGGTTATTAACCTAGAATTACTATGTGATGCGCACAGCATACAAGTATAGACTAGATTGCCTAAGTTGGAACAAAGCATCGCATATCCGTTTGTTTTGAAAATGGATTAAAGTTTGCTACTCGCAAGTAGGCTAAAACACGGGTTTCGACGAATTATTCCAATTCAAGCAACCCAACCTTCATCCACAGGCATTCAGGCAGTTGTATCACATAAGCATATAGCTTCATGGTAAGCATGCTATCATGGCAATCACTCACACGCATGCAAGGATGCTAAAGCATAAACACTTACCGAGTACTCCGAGCCAAAAAAAGAAGCTAATTAGAAAACATGCATGAATCCTAACTATGCTGAGATGCCTAATGCAACACATGCAAGAATGCAACTAAGATAGGCTCGGCTATTCTAAGATGGCATATGAGATGCTACAGGTAACATGTATTCAACCTGGAATTGAAATACGATGTAGTTAGTATGATGCACCGAGCCCGGTGCATGCAAAACAGATGAATGGATGCAAACATACGAGTATAAGGATGCTAATTGAAACGTGCCCTAAAACTAACCATCATAAGCTGGTAAATGAAAGGGAGAAAGACGTAGGGTTGGAAGACATACATCACACACACGCACACTTATTACAACATTGCCCTCTCTCGGAGGGTCCGAATAAATAATACAGAATCGAATTAACTAATTATTACACAACACTAGCTAATTAACAAATTAACTAAACTAGCATGTAACTATGTAAAATGGGCTGCCTCAGCTCTGCTTTGAATGATAAAGGATGCATGCATGCTCAAGTCGCCTTGCGCGGAAATCCATCGCGATGCCCCGGCTCGCCTTTGTTTGCAATTGATTTCAGAAACTTGCACAAAGCTCCAAGGAGATGAAACTCTACCCTGGGAATCTAAGGGGAGGCTGCCGACGAGCTATAGGCATTGGAGACCACCTACCGACCACCCTTGGTGGTGAAAACTAGAAAAGGTGGTCGGTCTACCAAAAAATCTGGTCGGCCGACCAGTTTCTTCTCCGGGTTTCTGCATTTTCTGCAACAAAGGCAAGAGCAGGAGAAAGCAAGGTATTTGTAACACATGTGTGCACGACCACTCTTCCTATCATTGCATAAGCTCTAGGGAGTGTAGTCCTTGATCCTCGGGCCACCAATCATGCATCTCGATGCATGATGGCCAAGGAGTCGGATTGCACGACTCAATGTGAAATGAATGCACATATAAACACATAAATGCCTAAACTCCATCATGTGTTAGTCAAGAGTGTCGATGACCGAGAATCGAGGCACGTTTCATCACTTGAAGTATGAAACGTCCCTCGTTTTCCATGTTTGGACTAACTCCTATTCCAAACACAATGCAACAAGTAGAATGGCATGCACAATGCGACCTCAAGCATGCAATCCTAAGGCGATGCAACCAAGTCATGCCAACATGCAAAGGATGACGTGTAAACATGTAAACTAGCATACGCAATGCTACGAACTAACAATGGCATACTCAATGCACATGATACTATATGTCATACACAATGCACATGTGAAGACTATTATACACAATGAAGTGAACAAGGCATGCGCAATGCAATGATCAAACATGCGACAACGTGGCATACTCAATGCTATGAACTACAATGGCATACTTGATGCAAAATGGACTTAAACCAAAATGAATGGGCCTCAGCCACACCCAAATTAGTGGCCATACATGATGAAAATGAGGCAACAAAACACATGCAAACATGTAAGATGCAAGGGCCCAAAGCCTAGGGCACAAGATACAACTGTATTAAAACATGGAAAGGATGAAATATGGCATACGACAACACATGTTCCAGCTCTGAAATGACATACAAAATGCTCCTGAATCATGCAAACAACTCATGTTATGCATGTTGAATGGCTCAAATACCGAAACTAGTGAAGTGCATTACACTAGAGGTATGCAAAGCAATGCCCAAATGAACAAACCAACCCCAAACAGTCCCTATGCACGCCCAAAACAGTGGCAAAATGGATTAAGATGATGGCTTGAAATGCACAAAAATGAAGCTCATGCAATAGCCCATAAATGAGGTATACAAGCACAACTCTCAAACGCATTTAAAGAGTGGAAAATATGGGAACATGGCACAAGTATAGGCTCTGAAATAACATGCTCAATGATGCCAAGACATGGAAACACCTCAAGTTAAGCATGCAAGGGGCTCCAAAACTCAAGACTAGGCAAGGATATTACACTACAAGTATGCATGGCAAGCATCATTCGACCAAGAGGCCTCAAAAAAGAGCTAAGGCAGCCCAAAATATGAATAAAATCAGTTTGGAGCATGGCCAAAATGTGCTAGAATCAAGGGCCAAAACCACATGCAATGTAAGCTAGTGAGCATGGTTTACACTACAAGCATGTGAAGCATTCAAGAGGCCACTAAACCAGCAAAAGAAAGAGGTATGACATGCCAAATAATGACCAAAAACCCACTGAAACATGACCAATGCATACAAGAATGACATGCTCCTTTGATAAGCTATGAAGAGGGTTATTCTACACATGCAAAAGGCGAACCCTAGATGACAACACCAACTCTGGACAGAGCCTAGGCAGGCCCTAAAAGTCACCAAAAGGGGCCTGAACCAAGGCTTGGAAGTGTGAAAACAAAGGCTCCTTTGTAAGGCCAAAAATGCTAGTAGATAAGACAAGGAGAGAGAGGGTCACCCCTCCCTGATTTTGGCCCTCAAAACCATATACCAACCACTGAAAATCTACTGGATTTCAGTGGCTAAAGGGCCAAGCAAAGGTCAACACAAAGGCCCTAAGGCATGGCTCAAAACAAGGCAAAATAGAGCATGCAAGGGGGGTAGATGACCCCCAACAACAAAATGGCCTTAAACAAACATGAAAAACACTTAAAAATGAAGCTTTTCTCAGTTGACAACAAAGCCTAAATATGCATGAAAATAAGGCTAAGAGAAGGATCAAAATAGAGCTTAAAAAGGGAGAAAATGAGTTACCCTTGAAGCTCAACAAAACCAGCAACTTCTAGACCCAAAAACACAGCTCCTTAACCTCTAAAAATGGCCTCCAAGAACCTTAGGTTGATGGTGGAAGTGTTAGGCTATGAGGTGGTGTGTAAAGGGCCAAGAATCACACACTTTGGAGCTCAAAATAGTGAGATATAGAGAGGGATATATTCTTTTGCCTTTCACCAAAATCTGAACCCTCACAAAGGAGGGGGAGGCCTTCCTTTATGGACAAAGGAGGCCAAAGCTTCTCAAAGAAGCTAAAAACCAAGGCCAAAGATCCTCCATACGTGTATGGAGGATGCAGTTTGTGCCTTCCAGCTGGCACAGCTGGCAACAACTCACAGAAACAAAATTGGAGGGAGCAGGCCGACCAGTTAACGGTCGACCACTTCCCCTGGTCGGCCGACCAGGGTGAGTGGTCTCCCTCAAGGAAAAGTGGTCGGCCAGCCCATTTGATGGTCTCCCAACTGAATGCAAGCTAGTGGTATAGTGGGAGACCAGCAAATGTGGCTCAAAAATCAAGGAGACCAGTTTCCCGACAAGAAAACCGGCTGGCGGAGAGAGAAGTGGTCTCCAAAAGAAAAGGTGGTCTCCCACCCTTGTACCACCTTCCAAACAATGAACACAAAGTTCATGCCAAAAATGAAC
The DNA here is from genome assembly GCA_030407325.1 of Camellia japonica. Taxonomy (NCBI): domain Eukaryota; kingdom Viridiplantae; phylum Streptophyta; class Magnoliopsida; order Ericales; family Theaceae; genus Camellia; species Camellia japonica. Next base: position 133,622,950 of record JAPPVO010000059.1, on the reverse strand, counting down.
CAACACCGATGGAAAACGAGGGTTCGGGGGGCAAAACGTGCGGCCAGGTGCCCCGAAAACAGGCTGTTAAGCACCAAAAGTGGCGTGCGACCACAAAGCTGGTCTCCCGGGCTGCAGTGTCCCTCTAGACAGAGGAAACAAGGTGTGTGCCAAAAACCGTGCCAAACGGAGAATGTTAAGCCGTCCCGCACCAAGGCGCGCGGCTGACAGATTCGAAAACCAGAAACTGGTCTCCAAACGCGAACAGTGGCCTGCGACCACGAAAAGTAGCCTACGACCACTGAGAGATGGTCTACAAGACCTCTCCCTCCCTCCGGGAAGAGAAAGCAAGACTTGGTCTACAAACTGAGGCAAAGCATAAAAGGGTCCTGAGGTCCGGGGGTAAGGACCTCAGCCGAAACTCCGAAACCTCAGAATGAGCACAACATGCGCAATCACCGAGCGCTTAATCGATGACGTCTGAGTCTTAAGGTCGGTCAAAAATGGGGAGTCTACAGCAGGTCGGCCAAAAAGATAGCCGGTCGGCCAAAAATGTCCAGAAAACTCAGAATTTGCAAATCTTTTGCTCCAGCTGTCTTCCAAATGCTCCAGCTGTCTCTATAATAAGATATTTCGACCAAATGCTCTTTTTTTCTATATATGGAGCCATATCACTCATTTTGGAAAAAGAGAACAAGTTAACAAGTTTGGGAGCTTCTCACACTAAAATCCTCTATCTCTAGAAGATTTGTGAGCAAATTCTCCCATCTCTCTAGAATTCTCTCCCTCTCCTCTTGTTTTAGGCTTGAAAGTGAGAATTCCCTACATATTTGCATACACTTCCTTAACCAAAGTTGTATATCTTTGGGCTGAGGTCCCTTGGAACTTATTTTTGGGCTGTTGGAAGGTCATTTGAGCCAAGAAAGTGGCTATTTTTCTTCTGTGCTTCAAAGGTAATCACTTATCTCTCTTAACTTGTTTTGCATACTAGCTTTGCCATAGTTTTCAACTACTTTGGGACTGTTTTTTGGGGTGGTGTTGAACTACAAAAACCTATGTTTTTCAATCCTAAAATTGGTGGTTTAAGTCTTGTTTGGCTAGGGGGTGTTTCTCCCTCTTTGCTTCTTGGCTTGTAAAGCCTTTTGAGCCATCTCTCAATGCATTTCAAACAACCTTTTTTTTTGGCCCTTTAACCACTGAATTCCAAAGGAATTTCAGTGGTGGAAAGGTGGTTTTGAGGTCCAAAATGGGAGGGGGTGGTCCCCCCTCCTCTTGTCTTATTTGCATGTGTTGATGGCCTATCAAATGAGCATGCTTTTCTACCCTTTTGAAGCTTGGTTTAAGCATGTTTTTGCCACTGATTTGCCATGTTATAACTCTATTTTTGGCTGGTTTGGCCATTTGTTGCTTGCATCTTGCACTTGTAGTGTAATCCTACTTGTTGGCCTAGCACGACTCATGAGTTAGCCCATTAACCTAGCATGTATTAGCTCTACTCCAGCATGTTTTTGGTGTTATTTTGGCATTCTTTAACTCTGATTTTGGTTGGTTGGGTCACCTCTTGCTTAATTTTTATACTTATAGTGCAATCATGCTCACTAGCTTTACATACTTGATATTTTGGCCTTTCATTCTAACTTGTCTTGGCTATACTCCAGCATGTGTTTTGGAATTATTTTGACATGCTTTAGGACTATTTTGAGTGGTCTTGGCCTTTTGGGGCTTGCTTTGTATAGCTATAGTGTAAATGGCCTTAACTAGCTTTGCGTTTTAGGACCCCTAGCATGCTTTGCTTGTGATGTTTCCATGCCATAGCATCATTTAGCATGTAATTTCAGAGCATATATCATTGTCATAGTCTCACATGTTTCACTGTTTAATGGCTTTTGAGAGTTGTGCCTTATGCCTTGCTTGCGAGCCAATATGCGATCATGTTTTTCTTGCCACTTGTGCTTCAATTCCAACATGTTTTCACTACTGATTTAGCTCTGCTTTGTGCTGGTTTGGTCGTTTGAGCTTGATGTTGCATGCTCCTAGTATAATGCACTTCACTAGCTTTGGTGTTTTTGGCCTTTTAGCATGCCTTGCAGACATTGCTCGCATGATTTAGTGTCTTTTGCATGCCATTTCAGTGCTGAAATTTTTGCAATCTTCCTCCATGCTTCACTCTTTCATTTGCTTTGAAAGTGGTCTTAAGCCCCTTGTTGGCTTGAGCATGGAATTGAGGCTCTCATGCCTAATGGTTTTAGCCTTCTCTTGAGGGTTTCTACTAACCAAAAGCATGAGGCTTCTTTCATGCTCAAGGTGTTTGTGGCTGAGGCCATCTTTCCGATTAGAGGACTTTCACATTGAATTTAACCGGTTAAATGACTAATTGGTAAGCTAAAATGTGTAAACAAAATGAGCAAAGTAAAACTTATGCGAGATAAGCATGTTGTTTGCATTGCATGTGTTTGGATCGGACGTTAATCCAAACACAAGAAATATGGGACGTTTCATACTCAAGGTGATGAAACGTGTCACAATTCTTGGTCGTTGTCACCCTTGATCATGCATGATAGGGTGGCGGCGTTTCGAGTCTAATGTGCACATTCACTAAACTTGTACAAGCTTGGCTCTTTGGCCACCACGCATTGCAAATGCTTGGTTGGTGGCTTAAGAGCCAAGTGCTACACTCTTTTAAGCTTGAGACATGATAAGGAGTACAGTAGTACACACATTTCCTTGCAAATACACTGTCATGCCTCTGTTTGCTCTCTGTTGCAGCAAAATGAGGAATTTCAGGGAATCAGTGGCCGACCGGCCACATGTTCTAGCCGACCGGCCACCCAAGCCAGCCGACCGACCGACCATCAATGTTGGCTGATGGCCACCATTTCTAGCCGATCATCTCTTAGTATGTTCTTGAGAGCAAATAGAAGTAATCTAGAGGTTGGCATAATTTTCAGGGGTCCAAAGACGTGCAAACAGAGGCTTCTAGAGGCAAGGCGGTGGATTTCCAGGAGGACGCAACCGGGCATGAACATCTCCCTCGCCCGCGAGGCCAGTTATCGCTTTGTAAGCTAGTTGTAGTTAATTACATGTGCTATAATTAATTTAGCTTAGTTCATGTTGTAATATTCTAATTAGTCTAATTAGCTTAGATTAGTTAGTTATTCAATTTGGTTTGTAATAATTAATTAGCTAGAATAGTTAGTTAATTAGTTGGTTTGTAATAAGTAGCTTAGCGTAGCTAGTTAGCTTATTCATTCAAACCCTCCTCCGAGAGGGCGCAATGTTATAACAAGCGTGCGTCTGTGTGTGCATGTCTCCTAACCCCCACTTCTTTCTCCCTTTTACTTATCAGCTTTTGATGGTTAGTTTAGGGCATATTTCGATTAGCATACCTTATGCTTGCATACGTGCATTATTCATTTGTCTTGCATGCACCGGGCTCGGCGTATCATTCAAACTGCATTGTATTTCAATACACTTATTTGAATACATGTATCAATTGTTGCATTTCATATGTCATCTTAGATAGCCGAGCCTATTTAATCGCATAATTGCATGTGTAGCATTAGGTATTTTAGCATAGTTAGGATCATGCATGATTTCTAACTAATTCCCTATTTTGGCTCGGAGTACACTGTAAGTGTTTACGCTTTAACATACTTGCATGTGTGTGAGTGTTGCCATGACATCATGCTTGTCATGAGGCTACTTGTTTAAATGATTAACTACATGAATGCCTGTGGGTGGAGGCTTGATTGCCTGAATTGGGACAATTCGTCAAATGCGAGTTTTAAGCCCACTTTGCGAAGTGGCAAAATCTTGTTTTCAAGCCCACTTGAGGGTGGCAAATTTGCGCTTTAGCCTACTTGCGAGTAGCACTTTCAAATCATTTTCGAAAACAAACATGAGTTGTTTTGTTCCAATTCTCGTGATCGAGTCTGTATTTGTATGCTGTGCGCATCACATAGTAAGATTAGCTAATAAATGGAATAAGAACACATGGTTTATAAAACAACATATCATACTTAGTAGAGGCCAATCCTTTGATCGAGCCAGCGGGGGTGCTCATTTCAGGACCTTCCCCTCTCGTACCCAAGTTCCCGAACCGAGGCAACTTTGGTGATGACGGACACGTGGCTTTAGGCACGAGTCAGGGTTTCCTAAATTTTTCAAAATAAAATATTTAGGTGGCGACTCTGTAATCTGGCAAAGTAGTCCATGTTTGGCGCTTTTTATTCAAAATCGATTTTCCAAAACGATTTGCCGGATTTGGACTCTGTGGTGTTTATCAGTCTCACATTGCACTTTGTGAGATTAGATTCATAACCGCGATAGGAGTCCGAACTGTAGTAGTTATGAACCCAAATCTGCGCCCTCTCCCAAAGGGGGGGCGCGCGGAGGAAGTTTGGGCGGTCTACAACTTGCTTATTGTTAAAAATAAAAATTTATAGCAAAACTTATTGTTAAATTCAATTGGATAGTTTTTATATGTTTATCGTTAAGTTTATAGCAAGGAGGGTCTAATTTTTTTTAATTTTTGCATCTCTCTAAATTTGTATATGTTATTTTTTTTATTATTTAAATTGAGTGGATTGAAAAGTGAAAAATATTGATTAAAATATTAAAAAGTTCACTAAACATAATAAAATACAAATTAAAATTTTAAAAACTATTTTTGGAAACTCCAAAACCAAGTAAGTTTTGAATTTTAAATTTGTAAAAATTATTTTTAATATATACAACCAAACAAAATTTTTAAGTTTGACAAACTCTTTTAAAAAATCTAATTATAAAACTTATTTGAAAATCCAAAACCACGCGGAACATTTATTTATATTTTCACCTCAATTTTTTTTCCCAACAAATTGAATAAATTATATTTTAACCCAATAATTTTCACCGTGCATTCAGGCACAGGCATACCTACTTAGGTTACAACAAAGGGTATTTGTTGCTCCTCGATCAGGTTGAACTTCAAATCTCATCACTAAGGTTGACTACATGACCCCTGTAGCAAACCGTGTGATGTTCACTAGTGACCCTGCATGCAAAATCTGTTATACTATCTATAAGTGCAATTTTGTTCAAATATCAAACAAATTTTGTAAGCAAAACATATTCATAATTAGTTCAAATAATGAGTTATTTTACTTTTAAATAGGTCCATCACACTATTAAATTTTTTATTTTATTTTATGAATTAGTAGGAGAATATATCAAAACAAATTACTTCAGACTGAACAATCAAGAGAGATCAATAACAAAAACTTGCATGCCTATTGTAACTAAAGAGAATTCATAATAGAAAATAAGCAAATAACTAAAAAAGAAAAAAAAAAAAAACTTGTTATAATTAATAAATTGTCAAAGTGTGTGTGAATAAAAAAAAAATATACACTATCCAATTATTTCTAACCCTTATGGTTATTCTTCGTGGTTTGGTTTAAAAGTTAGTGACTTGCTGTATTTTTAAAATAAAAAAACCATATAGAGAGACCTTGAAAATGTCCCTTACCTAATATCAAACTAATGTCATATATAGAAGTCAATAGAGTCCAATGGTGGTTAACCCATTGAAACTTTCTGAGAAATTGATTGATTTCGTTTTTAAAAAAAAATTATGTGAAAACTAGTTCGATAGGAAAAAAAATTAAAATTAAAAACATTCATCATTTTTACATGGGTTTTTATTTTTGGAGCAAAAATATCTATCTAGTATTTATCTTGATTCATGAATCAGGAGGGCATAAGTTTAAAAGAAGTGTGGTTTAAGACCATTTTCAACGCTTACTCAAATGTTTCATCAAATTAATGTCAACTTTTTTTACTCCAACCATTTCATCAAACTTATATCAAATGAAGGAAATGGTATATTTAAATCAAGGGAGATTTTTTCCTTTTATCAAATTTCTCAAGTGACCGTTAGTGGACGACCTGCTGGACAACCGGCCGAAAAACAGGATTTTGGCCAAACAACCTACTTTTCAACAGAAAATTTACTTTAGGCCGAACGACCGGCTGAATTTGATGAAAAGTTTTGCTTACCTTAGGAGTGCATTATATCATATCAAGCATTTCATCAAAATTTTACTTAAATTTGATGAAAATTTTGAATAAGTGACGCAGTGGAATAAATCACACGGGACTAGATATCGTTCTAGTAGACGAGAATTCTTGAATCCACAAGAACACCCTTGAATCCACAAGGAAGATAGAAGAAAAGCTCTTAAAAATATTATTGAATGAATGAAAATTACATATGCTTGTAGGCTTATTTATAATAGACTAAACCTAAAACTTGTAGGAAAAGTGATTCCAAAAATAACTAGGAAACTTAAATCAACACAAATTAAGAAACCTAAGAGAACTAAGAACCTAAGAGATTAAAATTCTAAACTATTTAAAATCCTAGTCAAAATCTAATTCTAAAATAATAAAATTAAGAAACCTAATAATTCTAAAATATTTATACTAAATTACAAGAATCCTAATATTAAAACTAAAAATATAAAATTCTTAAAATCTTGTCCTGAAAATCTTGTCCTACATCAGACTCCTCTTCTTTGAAAGAACTCGCCCTCGAGTTCATATTACAGATCTACTATCGTCCATACCAAATAAAAAGATACTTGAAATGTTTTAGTTGTTTGTCTCTCATGGGCAGAAGTTCATCTGGCAACTCGTCGGCAGTAAGTTCTTGGAATTCCTCCAACAATGGTTGAATTTTCTGAGGGATTGGTGTGACTGTGTTCTCCTTGGCCACAGGTACCATTGTTTTCACAACCATAGCATATAACTCTTGTGAAGTTTTCGCATCTGCTACAAACTCAGCCTCTGAATTGGTTATAGTGAGGAAAGACTTCGCTTCGACTTTCAGAGGCACTGTGTGTTGCTTTAAGGGACTCATAGCAATTTTATGAGACCCCCAATTGAACACATAAGTGTTGTCTCGCCCTCTAAATGTAATATCCATATCAAATTGCCAAGGTCTTCCAAGTAATACTTGACTAGCATCCATATCAACTACATCACATAATACATCAGATTTATAATGTTTGCCAATAGAAATAGGTACCTTACATACTTCGGTTATTTTGACAGCAGGTCCTTTTTTGATCCAGCCAATACTGTAGGGAGAGGGGTGTGGTTCAGGAGACAAGTTCAGGTGTGTTACCATCGTTTAGCCACAAAATTTTCACAACTTCCACTGTCCACAATAAGGTCACACACCTTTTGATTTATGGTACAACAAGAGCGAAAAATACTATGACGTTGACTGAGGTCCTCAGTTTTTGGTGTAAATAGAACCCTTTGAACTACACAGTTGACTCGTTCTCCTTCTTCTCTGGCGAGTTCAGCACCTTCATACTGATCACCCTCATATTCTGCATCTCCATCATCTCCAATTTTATCTTCTTCTTCAACTAAATTAGCAGTCCTTCTTTCTGGGCACACATTAGAGCGATGGCCAGGCGTACCACATCTATAACACTTATCCGTTGTTGGTTTGGCATAAGGATTTGTGTTTCGAGGTGCCTCTCTGCTACTTGATCCAGTCATCTGGTTTCCTCCTCCTCCACCAGCGGTACTCTTCCGCTGATTTATTGGAATTGTTGGTTGGGTAGCCCCTTTTCCTTTTTCCTTAGTAGGAAACGATGAATCAGGAAGGTTCCAACAATATCCAGAATAGGTTGTCTTGCGCTCCATTAGCTCGGCTTTGAGAGCCATATTATGTGCTTCATCCACAGTCTACACTACTGATAGCCCCATTTTCTCTCGAATGGTTAATTTCAACCCATTGAGATACCGGGCTACACGCTGTCCTTCGGTCTCATTCAGATTATTGCGATCTGAAAGTTGGCAAAATTCAGTTGTATAATCAAATACAGATCGGCTTCCTTAGTTGCAATTTTGGTACAACTGAAACAAGTATTGATCATAATCTGGTGATAAAAATCTGTCTTGGAGGAGTTGTTTCATCCGACACCAAGTCCGTACAGATTCTTTTCCTTGTCGATGCCTATTTTTCTGCAATTGATCCCACCATACCGCAGCACCTCCCTTTAGTTTGTACGTCACCAATTTCACCATCTTTGATTCTGGAACATCTGTCATCCCAAAAAATCGCTCCACCTCTGAAAGCCAGTTAAGAAAATCCTCAATATGTAGATTTCCATTGAACTGGGAAAGATCTATCTTCATTCGGTACTCATCGAACCCTTGTTGTTGTTGCCTTCGGGGTTGATAGTTGGCTGGAAGTGGTTCAAACTCTGGTTCAGACTCCTCCTCACTATCAGATGGACAACGAAGGGGACGTCTAGGAGCATTCTGAACAGGTTGACCTCGGGCAAATCCTTCGGTGCGCACTCTGTTCTGGTTAACAGGTTGGCCTTGGGCAACTCCCTCAGCACGGACCCTATCAACCACTGGTGGCCTGTTGTTGGCATTGAGATTCAGGCCAATAAGTAGATCACGAATTTCGTTCAACTGCTCTTATTGTTTCTCAGATGCTACTCACAGGGCCTCGACCCCACGATCACCGTCAGTAGGGTTTGCATGATCTACTCTGTCTTGTGCCATAGAGCCAGGTGAATCCTTGCTCTGATACCACTTGACGCAGCGGAATAAATCACACGGGACTAGATATCGTTCTAGTAGACGAGAATTCTTGAATCCACAAGAACATCCTTGAATCCACAAGGAAGATAGAAGAAAAGCTCTTAAAAATATTATTGAATGAATGAAAATTACATATGCTTGTAGGCTTATTTATAATAGACTAAACCTAATACTTGTAGAAAAAGTGATTCCAAAAATAACTAGGAAACTTAAATCAACACAAATTAAGAAACCTAAGAGAACTAAGAAACCTAAGAGACTAAAATTCTAAATTATTTAAAAGGGGTACTTACCAATCAGTCCTATTAACTAGACTTATTTACCTACAGGTCCTAACTAATAAATTTAACACTATAAAAATAAGAGATTGACAAATTTATCACTATAAATTTATTCATAAAAACAAAGAGACTGATAAATTTATCATTATAAATTTATTCATAAAATAAAAGACCGATAAATTTATCTTTATTACTTAATAAATTTATCAATAAGACTTAATGGGTAATAAGTCTCAAAAGTAGGACCTATTGGTAGTTTACCCTATTTAAAATCCTAGTCAAAATCTAATTCTAAAATAATAAAATTAAGAAACCTAATAATTCTAAAATATTTATACTAAATTACAAAATCCTAATATTAAAACTAAAAATATAAAAATTCTTAAAATCTTGTCCTGAAAATCTTGTCCTACATCAATAAGCGTTAGAGATGCTCTAACAGCGTTTACGTACACTTTTTTATTTTTTTATTTCAAATTTTTTTTTGGGTAATGAAATGATCACTTACAAAAAATAAAGAATGAATGGTTAATTATATTTTTAGTCGCTAAATATGATTTTTGTGTCATTTTAATCCCTTTTATCAAATTGTATCAATTTGGTCCATAATGTATAAAAGTGTTTCAATGTGGTTTCTAACATTAAATTGTGTAAATTTGGTTCTCAATATATAAAAAATGTATCAACTTAGTTCTCCAATGTAACTCAGTTAATATTGGGGACAAAATTAACACAATTTAAATATTGAGAACCAAAATGATACAATTTGAAAACTAAAAACGCAATTAACCCAAAATAATGATAATAAATAAAATTTATAAAGTTTTAAGTGGCCGTTGTTGCACTATCCTAAAATGTTTTAAATTTTTATTAATCATAGAAGTGACTCAATTATTAGGCAATTTAAACTATCGTCTAAGGCTTACAAAAAAAAAAAAAAAAATTAAAATTTTTAATTGTCGCAAACTTCAAGTTTTTAATAGTTTAATTAAATAAAAACTCATTTTTATGTTTTATTGAAGATCTTCAAAAACTTTTGACTCTACTGACTTTGGTTTCACTTGGCGAGTGAGAAAGAGTAGGAAAAAGGATAGAAAGTTCTGAATTAAGGTTGCAGAATTAAAACTTAAATGTCCTGATCAAATTTTTTTTTTGAATAAATTATAAAAATGTCCCTTAAATTTACTTAAAATACAGATTATCTTGTCTAGTTTTGAAAATTATAAATATATTTTTGTTAGAATTTATCATTTAACATAATTAACAAAAAAAATAAAATAACATTCTCAGCTATCCTCCTATATAATAATAAAATTACCAAATTATTAATTGAAATATATTTTGATATCATTAAAAACTATTAATTGATTAATAGTTAATTAATAAAATGAGTCATTTGTTATATTATAAGAAAAATTTGAAGAAGCATGATATAATTTTCAGAATTACAAGGACCTCAAGAGGTGTAATTGTAATTTACCCAAAATATTTTTTACAATGGACACAAAACCCATTTCTAAATGAGTAATTTTAGAAACTCGTACATTTGATTCACAAATTCACCTATAATGATGTGGTAAAGAAAATAGACCCTCAATAATAGAATGTGTAATAAATTAAAAATTGACATATCTCCTAATATATTATTGTAAATAAAATTATAATTTTATTTATTTATTTATTTTTGTTGAGATCTTAAACATTGTCCTTTATAAATACCTATCATTTGCGATGGTTTTCTCACACAATGGACACCTCACCTCTCTCTCGAATTTGATCATTGACCAAAACTCAAACATCTACATTTGGTAAACCTTGATTAACTTTATGATGAATTAGGTACTACTGCAAGGTCCATCAGGAGAATATTGTTGAATATTAATTCCCTCTGCTCTGCTGTATTGTTATGTGGTGGTCCATCATTTTTATGACAATGATTCCTTCTCTGCCACCCTAATCGTCCTAAATGAATGGAAACTAATAGGGCATGGCTTCTGTCCAGTTTTTAATCGGATTAGACAATGCTGTTGGGCATATGGAGGTCACCACGGATTCTGTTTTGATAATCTGAATCGTTCAATGTGTAGAACTCGTCGAGTACTATATGGCTGTAAAAAAATCACGTTGATCGGATATCGATAGCTATGTGATCAAAATAGATTTTTGTCAACCGTTAATTTATTCACCGTCCATTTTTTTTTTATACAAAATTGATTTGATCACATAGCTACCAATATCTTATCAATGTGATTTTTTACAGGCTTATAGTACTCAATGAGTTCTACACATTAAACGGTTTAGATTACCAAAACGAAATCTATAATGGGACCTCACGAGCCTAACAACACGGTCCAGTCCGATTAAGGACTGGACAGAAGCCATACCCATTAGGATAAATGAAGAATTACAAGATAAATTAAAAGGTCTAACAACTTATGTTTAGCATGCCTATTTATTCATGTAGCGGTCAGTTGGGAACTTACACATAAGTCAGGATTTGAATTAGTGGCGAAATTATGATACTAAATCAAAAGAGATACTTATTAATTATAATTATAATTTTTTTCATAATTAGTAATAAGAAGATAATAATAATTTTTGAATTAATATGAAGTACAAAAACTTAAATAAATTATTACAAAATTATTTCACATAAAATTTTATAATTAATTTCGAGTACAATCGAAAAGAAAGTATTGTATGTAACTAGTGTATTATGGATAATGTAAAAAACTCATATATTTAAGTCTTAAAATAAATTATATAATGGTAAGATAAATTAAATTTTACAGGATTTGAGTAAAAATTTCATATAATTGTGATATCATATCGTCAATCAACAGTAAAGCAACATATGAAGGGCGAATTACACATGTAAATATAACTAATACTAGTAATTTTTACACATATATATTGAGATTAATTATATTTGCATATCAATAATGATGGATATTACCTTTATTAGGGGCGGAGGTGGGGGGTCGGGGGGATCCTGACCCTTCAAACCTTCTGCAAAATCTCCATTTTATATGTATGCTTTTGTCAAATTTTTTTTATATATTATATAATGGCCCCCCAATTTCAATCTAACACTCAAAAAAAATTGTAAAGACCCTAATATAGTAGAGTTACCTTTCAAAGAAAACATTTATAATAATGTTATGGTGATCATATTTTCTTATTATGTATTGTTTATCATCTTATGTGTCAGTGCTATATTAATATCAAATATGAGTGGTTAAGGTAATAAATAAATTGTGGTAAAAAATATGATCATTCCAACATTATTGTAGTTCAAAAAAAAAAAAATGTAACATTATTGAAAAAATTTAAACTGGTCCATGTTAAAAACAATATAGTTTATTTGTGAGTTTCTATAATGTATTTAATGGAATCACTTGTAAAACTTTATGTACCTAAGGATATTGTATAATAGATTAATTATATTAAGATTTTTTAAACTATTACCAAATATCACCTTACGTTTATCTATAAATTCTTATATTTTGACTTCCTTAACCATAAAATTCATATAAATAATATTTAATTAAGACTAGTCTCTTATAATTTTACTGGTCCAATGGACCTCTATCGAGTAATATTTAATAATGATTTAATTCAATAAAACTCCAACGGATTCATCAACGGCTCAGAACATTTATCCTATGCCCGGAGAAATTCTAGCTCCGCCCCTGACTTTTATATTGAGATTTTTTCATAAAATTTTCATACATAAAAATATAATTTTTTGTAGTCATTTCATTTTCAATGAAATAATCACTATTGTTCTCATAAATTTAAAAATGCCATTGACATTTTATTATAATATTATTTTTATTTATATATATATATATATGTAAAAAAAAAAATCAGGGAGGATGGGTGGGGGCGGGGCACATGACTCCCTTAGTTGCCATGTAGCTCCGCCATTAATCTTAACTCACACTGTAGATATTGAGTACGGTTCGCTTAGATTCGAAAGACGTGCCAAATTGTGTGAGTGATTTTCTGATCATACTGCCCGCTTAGTAATCAACTGGAGAGCACCGGCAGAATAGATGACTTTTAGCTGACCTGCAACAGAAAGAGAGGACTCCGGTGGTGGTTCGCCACCCGGGAGTACTCCGACGATCAAGTCAGTACTCAATATCTCTCAAAGATAATCAATAGTGCTAAACTCACTAGCTTGAGCATAAAAAGCATACCTTAGACCCATTGGGGTGCCTCTCTTTTATAGCCAACATAAACCTAGTCCCAATAGAAGCCTAACTTCTATGGACTCAGGATTATTGCTAATCTTGGACTCCCAATAAGATTAGGATAAACTCTCTAAGAGTCTTATCTTAATACAAACTGAAGTCTTCTCTCATTCTAGGACTCTTGTTCCTCATCCAGGTTGAGTTCCCTTTTCATTCTAGGACTCTTGTCCCTTATCCACTTATCTCGGATTCTGATATCTTCGGAGATAACCTCGGCCTTGCCGAGATCACCTCGGCGTCACGACCAGGACACGTGACACCTCGGCTGACACGTCGGCGTCACCTTGCCACGTGTTGGTACTCAGAAAATATATCCCCACAACTGCCCCCTAGGTTCTATTACCTCGGCATTTTGAGGTGATGGAACCTACACTGTTCGTTCATCTGTGCCCCTCTGTCCAAGATCAAACTCGCCAACCTCAAAGCTCCCTGGACTTTACTGTCCACTGGTGTCAAGAATCAAGTTTCATGCTTTCCAAGCTACTTGAAATCGCACCTCCTAGCCGAGGTTCTGGTTCCATTAATTCGTAAACTCCAAGAGCTTTGCAACTGCTCCACTCACACTCTCTGGTGAGTTCCCGATTTCCAGTCATCTATTTGACTTTGGCGATTTTCATATCGGCGTTCATTTCACTTGGTAGGTTCATAAACTTTTTACTTGCTATTAAGCTCAATCTTTCATAACTCTTCTGAATCTGTTTACTTGCCATCTGTTGCCTTCTATTTTCGTCTGTCTTCAAGTTTTGAATTGTTTGAATGTCTGGCACTGTTCTTGTCATATCCGATTTCTGTTGCTAGCATCGTGTCTGGGTCATTACTCTCTTGTTCTTCACATACTTACTTAGTGCCTGTGCACTTGGCTTTATTCTTGAACTTTGTCGTCTTCTTGACTATTTTTCTCTTTTTTCATTCAATCCTCTGGCTTAAATCCATCATTGTTCCAAGCTTTCAAGCTTCTGCAACTGTCTTCATTCCTCTCCTCCGGTGAAGTTTACGTCATTCTGTTATTGTCGTCAGACTTCGGCAATTCTCATTCCGGTTTCCCTCTTTCTGGTAAGCCACTGTTCTTCCTTGTTTTATTTCTTGTTGCTTTCCAAGAAGCTCTGCTTCATTGTTAATCACCATTGCTGTTTTACCCGTTGTTTCCAAATCATCTTCTTGAATACACATTGTTCACACATCTGTTGATTTCTGCCACTGTTCTTGGCTTGACACACCTGTGTAATCTTTTTGTCTTGATTTCCTGATAGCTTCATCACCATTCTTGATTACGAATTACATTCTTGTTTCTATTTTCTGTGTCTTTTTCCAGATTCTTGCTTTCAATCCTTGCCTTCAAACTCCGAGGTGCTAATCGTCGATAAGAGCCTTAATCAAACTCTTTGGGAGATCGATGTTGAGCTCAAGGCCGAGAAGGCTGCTGAGAAGTCTTCCCAACTGTTTTCTATATCCTGCCATTGATGCCGAGTAGTTTTGTTTCCTTCTTTTACTCCTTATACCTTGTACCTTGTACTTTGTCCGTCTTTGTATGCTTTTAATCCGGCCGACGTGCCATTTTTGTAGTCTAAATAATTTATTTTTCAATATTCAGGCCGAAGTACCTTCTTTCTTCTTTAAATGCATTTCTCTGATTTCTTCTTTGAATATGTGTCTTCTTTTTTCTGCTTTTGTATGATTCTATACTTAAAATAATTTGCATGTCTTCAAAGTACACCTTGACTGTGCAATCTCTTCGGGTAAAATACCTCTGTCACAACTTCTAATCTTGCTCATCTCGGCCTTGTCCTAACACTTGAAAATATTGTAACAAATATTTTCACAAGTGTTGCTTAGGACTTGTCACTTTTTCAATGTCTTCTATCAAGACTTCAGTTTTCCATATTTCAAGTTTTGACAACCTGGTAGTCTCGGCAAGTACGCAGATATTGCTTGAGCTTGACTTTAACTTGTAAATTTTTCTCAAAAATTTCAACAAGTGTTTAACCATGATCCTTTATCATAACCTCGGTTTTAACGATAACTTGTAAATTCACACAGAATTTCAACAAGTGTTTAAACCAATCTTCTTCCGATACGACCTCGGTTTAACTTCAACTTGTAAATTCACACAGAATTTCAACAAGTGTTAAATATCACATCGGTTTAATTTCAACTTGTAAATTCACACAGAATTTCAACAAGTGTTAAACATAACATCGGTTTAACTTCAACTTGTAAATTCACACAGAATTTCAACAAGTGTTAAACATCATCTCGGTTTAACTTCAACTTGTAAATTCACACAGAATTTCAACAAGTGTTAAATATCATATCGGTTTAACTTCAACTTGTAAATTCGCACAGAATTTCAACAAGTGTTAAACATGACCTCGGTTTAATTTCAACTTGTAAATTCACACAGAATTTCAACAAGTGTTAAACATCATCTCGGTTTAACTTCAACTTATAAATTCACACAGAATTTCAACAAGTGTTAAATATCACATCGGTTTAACTTCAACTTGTAAATTCACACAGAATTTCAACGAGTGTTAAACATCATCTCAGTTTAACTTTAACTTGTAAATTCATACAGAATTTCAACAAGTGTTAAATATCATCTCAGTTTAACTTCAACTTGTAAATTCACACAGAATTTCAACAAGTGTTAAACATCATCTCGGTTTAACCAACTTGTAAATTGCTACAAATTTCAACAAGTGGAAAACATCATCTCGGTTTAACGAACTTGTAAATTGCTATAAATTTCATCTCGGTTTAACCAACTCGTAAATTACTACAAATTTCAACAAGTGGTAAACATCATCTCGGTTTAACCAACTCGTAAATTGCTACAAATTTCAACAAGTGGTAAACATCATCTCGGTTTAACCAACTTGTAAATTGCTATAAATTTTAACAAGTAGTAAACATCATATCGGTTTAACCAACTTGTAAATTGCTACAAATTTCAACAAGTGGTAAACATATTCTTTTTCTCTCTGCCCCCTACATGGCTTCTACATACTCCTTTGCGAACCTTATAAAAGGTCTTCAACCTGGCTAACTGCATCCAACCTTGTGTGTTTTCTTTTTTATTTTCTGGGATCTGAGATTTGCTCACTGAGCTCTTCTCTTTTCGGACTTAAGTGCCGAGATCTTGTCTGCTAGAATCTTGGATCTGCTCACTCAGGTTGAGCTCTTCTCTTCTCGGACTTACTTATCTAGGCCGAGATCATGTCTTCTAGGATCCGGGATCTGGAATCCAGGATCTGCTCACTTAGGCTGAGCTCTCGTCTTCTCGGGCCTACTTGTCTAGGCTAAGATCATGTCTTCTCAGATCTGGGATCCAGGATCTGGAATTCGGGATCTGCTCACTCAGGATGAGTTCTTCTATACTTGAATGTTATCTCCTTGGGAGCGCTCATGCCCCCTGTCTTTACATCCTTTCTGGAAGGGTCTTTGTTTCTCCGCAGGTATCTATCCTTCCATACCTGGAGGTCATCTTCGTTGTAGTATCCGCTTCGATCTGTTGTCTTTCGTGCGTCACCTTCCTGGCGGCGTCTTTCACTCCGTGACTCTGGTCACGAGTTTCTGTGTTGCGGTTGTCCCCTTCAACGTCGAGGTTGATAGGTCTCCCATTCCCAGCAGGAGTGTTGTCTCTAGTCTGATCCTTCTGTCCATCATTGGCCATCTATTCTTCTTTCTTTCATTGGCCATCTATTCTTCTTTCTTTCCCACAGACGGCGCCAAATTGTGTGAGTGATTTTCTGATCATACTGCCCGCTTAGTAATCAACTGGAGAGCACCGGCAGAATAGATGACTTTTAGCTGACCTGCAACAGAAAGAGAGGACTCAGGTGGTGGTTCGCCACCCGGGGGTACTCCGACGATCAAGTTAGTACTCAATATCTCTCAAAGATAATCAATAGTGCTAAACTCACTAGCTTGAGCATAAAAAGCATACCTTAGACCCATGGGGGTGCCTCTCTTTTATAGCCAACATAAACCTAGTCCCAATAGAAGCCTAACTTCTATGGACTCAGGATTACTGCTAATCTTGGACTCCCAGTAAGATTAGGATAAACTCTCTAAGAGTCTTATCTTAATACAAACTGAAGTCTTCTCTCATTCTAGGACTCTTGTTCCTCATCCAGGTTGAGTTCCCTTTTCATTCTAGGACTCTTGTCCCTTATCCACTTATCTCGGATTCCGATATCTTCGGAGATAACCTCGGCCTTGCCGAGATCACCTCGGCGTCACGACCAGGACACGTGGCACCTCGGCTGACACGTCGGTGTCACCTTGTCACGTGTTGGTACTCAGAAAATATATCCCCACAACTTGTTTTCACAACCTTGCATACTAACACACAGTGATTGATCCAGAGGAAGAATTGAACTTGAAATGTAGGATTTAATATTCCAAGTCTTTACCACTCGATCCAACCATAAGGGTTAGAATTACAAAATAAATTAGTTGGATCATCTTTTGTGACTCAATTATTTAACAAAGATGAGTTCCATTTACAATTTTTTATTCCCTCATTGATTGAGAATACCACATATAAATATTATTACATAATATTCTAGAATTATTTAATAATTACTTTGAAAAATTGGGACTAGTAGACTCTTTTATTATTGTTATTATTATTATTTGAAAACAATCTATCTCATCATTTCTTTTGTTACCTTTTATATTATCACCAAGAAAAATAATTGTCATTGATTTTTTAATTAAAAAATAATAAAATTACATTTGTTCTTGTAATATAAGTAAATAAAATAGTTAAAAAATAATGATACATGAATTTTTAAAAGAAAGTGGGACTGATAACACTCTTCAGCAGATTCAGAGGGACAACAACTACTATTATTTTAAAAAAGAAGTATTTTTTTTTTATAAATATACGCATTCTTTATTTATAAAATTTCTTGTCTAAGATGATGTGACATCGTATTTTTTTGAAAAACAACGTGCAAATGAAAGGAAAAAAAAAAACCAATACATGGAGGGGTGTAAGTGACACTTGTACTCCCAACACTTTTTATTTGTACTCTACTATAACGGCCCGAAATAATTCAACATGAACTACTCATAAATAATCAACATTTACCCAACAATAACAAAAATCTGCCCATCTGTACATAATTACTAATGAGTCTTTACAACGGTTTTACATGCGGGTATACATTCATCAATACAAACACATGAATCTATAGCATGTAAAGCATCCATCCTCAAAACAATACAATGCCCTTAAGGGCTTACATCTTCCAAGGCATAAGCCTGGTTACATAAAAGATGGTTTTTGTAACCCATACACATTAACCTTTGGCTCAAAAAGAATTACACAAAATAAAAGAGCTATGTACTCTTCTCAAAACATCCACATCCTCAGTTCGGCGGGTTCACCACATCTTTACCTGCACCAAATCCTATAAGGGTGAGCACAAAGCCCAGTAGAGTATTCTCACAAAGTATATACAGTTATGCTTTTTCCTCAACATAAAAACAAATGTAATTGCAATGCCATGCCAAGATTAAGGTATAGAGGAAAAATATTCATTTCAATGCACCATTCCAAAATCAACCTACTCTCAATACCATCATGTGATCTCATCAATTTCAAACTTCCATTATTAATTCAATAGGGGCAATAAATACGACACTGATAATCCCTAGGCCGATGTATGCAAGTAGACTCTACAAGTACTACCAAACTGTCATTTTTACCTGTATTAACCGGAAGGCTCGACACCTATCCGCGTGGCTTTCGGGTCTTTCACCCTCGACACTCAGGCCAACTTATCAAATTCATCTACACATCCTTTCTGGACTTACCAACGTATTTACCCCTTACACATTTTCATAGTTCTCAACACAACAACTATTTTTTTTCCTCATGATGGAAATCTCAATGATTTAGATTCACAATGCACTATAATAAATGAAATAACATGCAATGCAAATGATCCTTTCCATAACTTTATACATTTCTCCACTTTTGAGTATCTCTACCACAATATCAACATTCACATTCTCATCTTCTGTTTTCAATGTTCATCCACATGATTAATATATTTTATCAACACGTAGTCACAATTTTCATATCACAAGACATAACAAAATTGTTTCGCCACAACCTTACTCATTTATGTATTGCCAACAATTTAACACTAACACCTTATTTTCATATAACAAGTAATTTTCCATTTTTGCCAAACATTGATGCAACTCACTTTCTTCATCATTTTAAAACAAGAAAATAAGAAATTTCAAAGACATTTGCCATATTATCAAAATCCTCAATTTCTAGGGTTTTTCTCAAAACAATCACTTCCCATTTCACAGTGAAAACTCTCACCCAAAACATTTCTTTTCTTAGGTCAACAAGATGAACCCTCAAGGATTGACCAAAAATTTAGAGTTAAAAGAGAAACCCTCTTTTGAGGAAAACCTTTACATTTTGAAATCACAAGGCTAATATAATCACAAATTATAAAGAACTCTTAAATCATCATAAAAAGGGCAAAACTAGTATATATAACTCAAGAATGTCCCTACCTCAAAGTAGAAGCCCAAGGAGAAGGGTGAGACAAAGGTGAAGCTTTCTAAAATGGCAAAACCCACTTCTTCTTGGATGGAAATGAAGATCTTGAAGAGCTTAATCTTTTTGTCTAAGGAATGAGGGTGATAAGACCACTAGATCTAGGTCAAATATAGAGAGAGGGGGTATTTCTAGAGAGAGAAGCTCTCAACCTAGGGTTTGGATGAAGAAAAGAGATGAAAAAGTTATGTAAAAAATCGCTTTTACGATCTGATATACGCGAATCCCGCTCGAGCGGAGAGTTTCACGCTTGAGCGTCAGACACAACAACAACAACTCACTCGAGCGCAAAGAGAACCGCCCGAGCGTAGATTTCACCTGTCCAGTATTTCACAGATTGTAGACATCCGCTCGAGCGCCAGAAGGGCCGCTCGAGCTCAAACACGCTCGAGCGTAAGAAACGCCGCTCGAGCGTGAAAAACACTCTTGCAGCACTTTTGCAGAGACACTCGATACTGAAGGGTTGCAAACTCCGCTCGAGCGCAAGAAGTCCCGTTCGAACGGAAGACCGAAATTTTAGGCAACAAAATTCTAGACCGAAAGGCAACCAACCTGTTCTAAACACATTTAAGTCATTCCAAAACTCAAACTCAAACTCAAGAGGTGTAAGGAAGAAAGACACAATCAGCAGCATCAAACAACAAGATTTGGATCCAGAATATCATGACAGTCGAGTAGAGACCCAGGGTCGCTATACCCACCATAGACACACTTGCACCTCTCATATGTTGATAATGTTTTTCTCATTCTCTCAACAGCATCTAGTGCCCCCTATTTTTTTAAAAAAACAAAACTGTCAAATCTACATTTATGATGGTTATATGAGAAATTCTAATATATACCTATTAAAAAGGGTGTACCATATACATTTTTAATTATTGCGTTTTCTTTTTTAGTTATGATAAATTTTTTTTTTAATTATGACTTATAAGTTCTTTAGTTATGCCTTATATTATATTTAGTTATAACATTTTTTTTTAATTATGACTCAAAAAATTAAAATATACTATTATTTTTTTTTTTAATTATAAAGTACATATGGTGTGCACCATCTTTTTACAACTTTGAAATTGCAATTTTTTTTTTATTACAGTATTGGAATGAGTTTTGTCATTAACAAGATTTTGACATTTCAATTCTTGGTCATTATAGCTATTAAAGGTGCTAATTTAAAAAAAAAAAAAGACCCTTTTCATAACTTATAATGTAATTATTGATACTTAAATGAATAATGCTACGTCGAATTTGGACATATTCAATTATTGTTTTTAAAAAAAAAATACTAATTAAAAAATAATAAGTAAAGAGTTGCCAGAAATTGAGACGATGGCTGAAACTGAAGGAAGTGACAGAAATGGATGCAGGGTTTTAAGTTTTATCATTTTTAATAATTTAAATTCGTGGTATAATGATATCAACAAAATTATAAAATGTAGAGTGTCAAACAACATTTCTAAGGTGCATTGAGATTGAAAAGTGGATCATTTTATTTTTGATTTTTGTTTAATTTTTAAAATAAAAGTAATATACAGTTAAAACTATAATGATTAAATTAATATAAAAAATAAATATAAGGACTGTGGATATAATTTGCTTGACTATTAAGAGACAAAAATAAAAGGAAAAAGTAAAAAAAAAAAAAAAAATTAGCAGCGTTGACCATTATAACTAAATAAAATTCTAAAGTTTTAAATTTTATTAATTTAAATTATAATTTTTAAATTTATTTTCAATCTAAATTATTTGTCTATTGTTATTAAGTAACATTGAGAGAAAGAAAAGTATTTTAGCCATTAAATTTAACAAAATTTTTTTTTAAGCATTTCGTGTATATTTATATTGAGTTTAAGAATTAAAATATTTTTTCCATCAGTTTACTTAAATAAAATAGCTAAATAATTTATATTAAAAATAAATTAAAATATTAGAATTTAAATTGACAAATAAAAATTTAAAATAAAATTCTCAAGATTTACTTATAATTTTTTCAAAATAAATTATGTGAAAATTAGAAGGTGAATAATGTAATTTAACCCATTAAAATGTTTCAATCATAATTATTTGTAGAGATGAGACCAAGAACCTAAATTTTCTATATTAATGAGACAAAAATAAATCCATGTGAAAATTAGAAGGTGAATAATAATGTGTAATTTACCACCATTAAAAATTTTCAATCATAGGTATATAATTGTTTGTAGAGTAAATGAGACCAATGCCCTAGATTTTCTAGTGTTTTTTAACAAAACCAACCTTCATGTCCGAATTCGAGCCTGAAATCGTTGAATCTGTCTCTCTATATATATGTGGACATATAGATGGAGTAAAATACAAGCAGACAATTACAAAGCAAGCGATTCATTCGTAAACCCAAAGAAATCTTTTTGATTAAACTACACATAAACTATCACTCCACCACCCACCATTTTCCTCCTCACTTTCTCTCTCTCCAAACACCCAATTCAGATCCCACTTTCAAACCTGTTCACACCATCTGCCCGGATTCCTCGACCCTTTGTCGGAGGAGAGAGAGAAAATGAAGCTGTCGGTGCTCCAGCAGAGCTACACCAACCGCCGGAGCAACAGCTTCAGAGGATCACCGCCGTTGGAGCCTTCAATCGATGGCGGATCCAAATCTCCGGCAGCGGTATTCTGGCTAGTCCTCCACGGCCTCTGCTGTCTCATCAGCCTCGTCCTAGGGTTCAGATTCTCTCGCCTCATCTTCTTCCTCCTCTTCTCCACCACCACCACTACCAGCAACAACAATCTCTTCTCCGCCGATGCCCTAACTCTTCAGACCACACTCTCTTCTTCTTCATCATCTTCGTCGCCGCCGAATGGAACCGTCGTGGTTTCGAGTAGCAGAGTGGTGGTTGGGAGGCACGGGATCTTGATTCGGCCATGGCCGCATCCAAATCCAGTGGAGGTCATGAAAGCTCATCGGATAATAGAGAGGGTTCAGAGAGAACAGAGGCTTCAGTACGGAATCAAAGACCCTAGAACTGTGATTGCTATCACTCCCACCTATGTTCGAACTTTCCAGACTCTTCATCTTACTGGATTGATGCATTCTTTGATGAATTTGCCTTACGATCTCATCTGGATTGTTGTTGAAGCTGGTGGAAGAACCAACGAGACTGCTTCGTTGCTTGCAAAGTCTGGGCTTAGGGTTATCCACATTGAAATTGATGAGAAGATGCCAATTTATTGGGAAGATCGGCATCAGATGGAGGTTCGGATGCGACTTCAAGCTTTGAGGTGAATTAAAGGATCTAATTCTTTAATTTATTGCATTTATTTTTGGGATTATTGTTTAGGATTGAATTTAATGCAGTGGGTTTGTGATGGAGCAGAGTTGTGAGAGAAGAGAAACTAGATGGGATTGTGATGTTTGCAGATGATAGTAATATGCATAGTATGGAGCTTTTTGATGAGATCCAAAAGGTGAAATGGATTGGCGCTGTGTCGGTTGGCATTCTTGTTCATTCGAGTAATTCTGATGAAGAATTATCAGTAGTTCACAAGGAAGAAGATGTAGAAAACTCGCCTATGCCAGTTCAAGGTCCAGCGTGTAATTCATCAGACAAGTTGGTTGGCTGGCACACCTTTAATTCATTGCCATATGTGGGGAGGAGTGCGAATTATATTGGTGATAGGGCAGTTGTGTTGCCCAGGAAGATGGAGTGGGCTGGGTTTGTGTTGAATTCCAGGTTGCTCTGGAAGGAAAGTGAAGATAAGCCTGAATGGGTTAAGGATCTAGATTCAATAGCTGGGGATGGAGAGGATATCCAGAGTCCATTATCTCTGCTGGAGGACCCTTCAGTGGTCGAGCCTCTGGGCAGTTGTGGGCGCAAGGTTTTGCTGTGGTGGCTCCGTGTTGAAGCTCGTGCAGATAGCAAATTTCCTGCCAGGTTAGTCATTTGCTATCACTCTTGTTATGTCAATATTATTGCTTTCTAAATAATGCTAACTCAATCGACACATGATTATTCTATCATATATTGGGTTAATAATGATGTTAATTAGCTTTGTGGTAGAACCCATTTGGAATCTGCATTGCTTTTCTAATATTTTCTTTTTGGTAGTTGTACTTACTAATAATTGAATGTGTCGTGTAGATGCTTTCCCATTACATACATGCTCAATTAGTTTTTATTTTTTTATTTTATTTTTTTCCTCTTTTGGGTAGGTAAGTGGTTAGGTTTATACCAAAAAAATAGATATTACAATGGCATTCAAGACACGACCCTGGGTTAACACGGCTTCAAAGAAGCGACACCAAAAATTAGATATTACAATGACACTCAATTGTGTCTAACCTAACTGCAGATAAATGTGAGTTCTTAGAAATATGAAATGGAACAGACAAAATCTAACTAATCTATTGTTCAACTTCTGTGGAGGCCTCTAACAGATAGTGGTTACAAGAAGTTACCAAAGGGCCTTGACAGACCCTGATGTTTGTCTTTGGGACCAGTAATTGTTTCATGCACTTCTGTCTTCCTAAATTATGTCATGCTTCATTTTTGCATTGCCTGGTCATATTTGTGTAACTTTGATATAGGTGAGTTTTTACTAGTTGTTTCTTTGAATAGTTTTCCTTGATGGAATTTTCCATATGTCTAGAACTGAGGAACACTTGAACAGAGGATGAAGAATATAAAGAACTATCACTAGCAATTTCCCTTTTATGTTTCAAAAAATGGGGCACTGCTGAATGATAGCCTTGTTTGGGAAGAGAGTTGGGTTAAAATAGCCCACTAAAAAGACAAAATAGACTAAAATAACTAATAAGACAAAATGTCATATTCAACTCATAATCATTTCACTTTTTCCCTCATAACCATCAAGTCAACTACAAAAAAAAAAAAAAAAAAAAAACCAACCAACTTCTCAAAAACAACTATTTTAGCCAAGTTAAAATAGTTAAAAAGCCAAATAGCCAACTAAAATAGCCGACTTCCCAAACAAGGCCAATTAAGCATATATATATATATATAATCAAAAAACTAGACATAAGAACGAAAGTCAGTTTTAAAATGTTACCTGAAAAATATATGGGAATCTCATTCAATCAAATGCTTTCCAAAAGTTTTGATGCTTGCTCATCTCAAGTTTCTCTATTTTGGATGCCTTCCAGTTTGACTGACAATAAACTGGAAATACTTTGGAAGTTTAGATAAGAGGTGTACAAAATGCATTGGAATAGGGAATGTCAACTTTACACATAATTCTGTGATCACTTCCGGAAATTTACACTAGTGGACAAAATAAACTAAATGTCAGTCATGCTATTGAAGCTTGATCTGAAGTGATTTTAAGAATAGAGAAGTTGGAAGAGCTTTTTTGTGTGGGTACAAAGTTAGAATGATTTAGTGTTAGAATATCATGAGGCAGCAGTCAAATGCAGTACTTGTTTAATGTTTTATTTTGTTGAAATGACTATTAGACACAGAGTTTGCAAAGTCATAACCCAATCATCTGGTCCTCCAGAATTTTTCCATGGTTATAGCCATTCTTGTTTGGCTTCTGATCTTATTAAGTAGTTTTCATTTAGATTATCAATCTTTTTAAAGCATTTTTAGACATTCTAGATTCACTTTTGCGTTCTGCAGGATCAATGTTTATAATAAAGATAAAGGTAAATTTCATTGACCTCCCCAGTATTTTGGAGAAAATATAGTAAGCCCCACAAGTTTGGCATAATTACATTGCTCCCTTAAGGTTTTAATTTACATAACTCTTGGCCCCCTTGTCATCAATAATTCCGTTAGTCATATGGATGGAAAAATGATGTTGTCATCTTGTTTAAAGTGAAATGTATATTTTACTGCATTCAACTTTGTGTCTTCTAGTTCTTTAGCTTTACTAAAAGGGAGGTTGTGTAATTATGGTAGAATAGGGGTTTGTCGTATTTTCTCCAAACCTTAGGAGAAATCTACCTTAATTGGTGAGAGGAGCCCAAGTTTTGCAAGTCACGTTCCACCTGATCTCACCCAACCTATATGCCAATTTATAACTTTTTAAGACCAAAACTTATTCCATAATTGGTAGGACCCTTCTTCAAATCTACAATTGGAAAACCAAATGTGTTCATGCAAAATCCTACCGGTTTATTGTCTTATAAAGTAGTCCATTTTCAGTTAATTCAAAGTGAGAAGAACATGCAAGTGCAACCCTTTGGTGCAATACCTAATATAGTGTGTTTTTCATTTATTCACTTTTTGATTTATGATATACTAAAACTTATGATCATGTCATGTAGTTTATGTTAGTTATTTCATTAGTCAAGACAACTCCCAATGGTTATGTAGTCGTCCAGATGAACACATATACACATGCACACAAAGTAGACATTGCCACATAGATTGCAGGTGCTCCCATCCATTCATTAAAGACACAATTCTTACGCCCCTAGCATCCAGATTAGCAATATTTGACACCCCATGTCCATGTTTCTGAATCATAGCATGTCTCGTGTCTAGACTATAGACAGTATATGAGATTATGGTTGGTTGAGTGTTCATGTTGATTTAGTTGACCGGCCCTTGCTTTATGGTTTAAATGGTGTGAAGTACCTTATTTTATATTATATGATTGCATGTATGTATATACCATTGTCCCTAGCATTGCACTTGTTTGAGCCTTTTCGATGTGATATTTCTTTTGGTAGAATCAAATATTGGAGGATCATTTTGATAACAATCAGTTTGATGTAATTATTAAGATTTATCCTGATTAAATCATAGGAATGTTCTCTAAACCACAAATATGGACACAATATATGAATATATGCATACATGTAAAATGTACCCACACTTGCTGGTTTGGAGGATCCAACAGACTCTAAGAATGTGAATAAAGTTTGCTATCCACACTATCGCCATATGATAGAGCTTAGATAGGTAAACCAAGTTTAATGGATTTCGAGTTAATCAATAATAAATATTCCTGGTATCCACTGATAGAAAAATAAATAATAATAATCCTCCTTTCCAGTCTACTGTTGTATAATCTATCATTTCCATCAGTCTGTTTGTCCAAACCAAACCAAGTCTCAAGTCTCATCAAATGGGTTTACTACATGAATACTTCTTCTCCACTCGACTCTATCAACAGCCATTTGGTTAGTTAAATTCAGGAGATTTATATCTCTGGCCCTGTTTGGTAGGGCTTATTTCCAGCTTATTTTAGCTTTGCTTAATTTAAGCTATTTTGATGTGTTTGGTTCAGCTTAACAATGCAGCTTATAGCTTTTTATAAGTCAAAAATCAACTTATTCTTTGAGTGGGGGAGGAGAAACTTAATTTATAAGTCAAAAATCAACTTATGTTCACAGTTATAAGCTATAAGCTGTTAAGGTATAAGCTATAATCACTTTCCTACAGCTCTACCAAACGGGGCCTCTATTTACTACACTAGCTCACGTCAATCTAGGTCTGTCATTTCCCTTAACAATTGCATCTACCATTACTATTTCGCATCTCTTCATTACTGTTTTTGTTAGTCTCCGTTATATATGACCAAACCATCGCAATCTATTCTCTCTTAACTTATCTTCTGTCGGTACTACTCCTACCCATTCAAGAATACACTCATTCCTTAACTCTGTCTTTTCTAGTTTGTTTGTCCCTACAAACTAAATATAACAATATGTGCTTGCCCACGGAATGAAAACATTTTACATCTAGTCCTTACATTATGTGGAATTAATAAATTGGGTGTGTGGAAGGAGATGAAAACCATAGCTTGGACTTTGGCATGGGACTTGCAAGATGCTAGAAATAGGTGGCCTGGGTTGGCATGTTGCTGTTTGTGTTTTTGATAGTCAACTCTAGGCTGCAGCTTTGTTTATTTGCTAAACCATTAAGGCAACTGTAGCATGCTAGCTGTGATAGCAAATTAACTGGCTACGAGATGGTTATGAAGTAAAGGCTAAAAAATGCGGTCATCCTTAGCTAACTTATTTGATGTATATACTTGAAAATTTAGTTGCACAAAGACATAATTACATACATATACATTATAACACTTGCATATAAAATGAAGCAAACACAGATAAATGTTAAATTGCTAAATGAAGGGCTTGTCAGTGCATGATGTTGCAAATTAAGTGTGCTACTAGGAGGGTATCTTTAAAATATTGGATTCAGTTACTCTGAATCATTTCCCTAGATCATGGTAAGAAAGTTTATGGCACACCAAAGAACCGCAGATTGTAGCCTCTAACCATAAAAAAAGACATTAATATTAAGTTATCTTTTCTAATATCCTTCTTTATTGTGATTTACATAATACTTTATTATGACAATTATATGTAAAATATTATATGATATGGAACCTCTGTTTTTTTTGTTTTTTTTGGATTAATGAATGTGTATGTAGCAAGGTTTTAAAAAGCGACCGCAACCGTTACGTAACGTCATTATGTAATAGTTGTAGTGATTACCACCACCCGTTACGGCCGCTATAGCGGTGTAACGGAAAGTCACATGTGTAACAGCCGTTTTGGTTTTACGTAACGGCCGTAGCTGTACCGTAATGGCCGTAACGGTTCGTTAGACACCATTACACCATTTTACAATATTCTAAATAGCTTCATTTTTTTCAAAAAAAAAAA
This sequence comes from Camellia japonica, assembly GCA_030407325.1. Classification (NCBI taxonomy): domain Eukaryota; kingdom Viridiplantae; phylum Streptophyta; class Magnoliopsida; order Ericales; family Theaceae; genus Camellia; species Camellia japonica. The sequence continues at coordinate 133,594,606 of JAPPVO010000059.1, read as the reverse complement.
CAAAAGCTTACAAAAAAAGAACAAATACTCAAGTGATTCAAACTCAAAGAAAAAATCTTATATGAATTTTTTTCTTTATAATTTTTTTTTTTTAATTTATGACACAATTTTTATTTTATAATCATTTTATTTAATAATTGTGAATATTTTTTATTTAGTTAGTTCAAGTATTGGTGAAAAATAATTTGTAGACATTTAAAATCAATTACTCTTAAAAGTGAGCTTTTTTGATAAATCTCTTTTCTAAGAGTTTTATTCCATCCAACTCATCTTCTTTTTGACTATTCCATTAATTCCTATTTGAGGTAAGAAGACCAAAACACCCTAAATCTCTCCTGCCCTCATTAATGTTGATATTTAGGCCAAGTTTGGGAAGACTAAATAAGTGCACTTTTTGTCTTTTTGGACAAAAAAAGTGAGGTTGAAAATATGGATGTTTGAGTTAACTTTTTGACTTTTTATGGAAAAATGTGTAATAAAAAATTGTGAAAATTGGTTTTTAGAGGAAAATTTGAATTGGGAGTTGTGCAGCCGTAATTGTTGACTTTTGGTGAATAGTGTTAACTTTTTAACTTTTTGAGTAACTTTTTGACTTTTTGGATTATTTGGGAGTACCCAAACTTGGCCTTAATATTGATTGTCATTATATCTTCACTCCAAAAAAATGCATCAACTACACTCCACTATTTAATGTTGATATATATTACACACAAAAAATTAAACATGATTTTTTATTGATTGTCATCATGGTTTGGTAGTTCCCATGCATCATTGATTGTCATTATGTTTTGGTAGTTCTCATGCATCCAAATGTTGATTGTACGTGATGACGTGAATGTTCACATCACATCGTTGTGATAAAGGTGATGTTAAGGGTCACATTAACATTACATCAAATTATATAACCACAAGCCTCAACTTTTATTGGAATATAAGCATGATGTGAATATTCACACTAAAACATATAAATGTGAATGTTCACATGTGGACATTCATGTCATCACGTACAGTCAACATTTCGATGAATAGGAACTACCAAAACATAATGACAATCAATAATGAACTATGTTTAATTTTTTGTGTGTAATGTATATCAACATTAAATATAAGGGTATAAGAGTTTAAGACAATAGTGTAAATCAATAAAAATGACCTTATGGAATAAAGGTATAAATACATGGGACTAAGTGGGTTATAAATTTTCTTCATGGACTTCTTAGGTTAGAACACTCCTAAATAGGATTTATCAATAAAAACTCCTTTTTAAAATCATTAACTATTGAAATAAAATATAAAAAGTTCTTTTTATAGTGATTTGAAAATATGAAATATATTGGATTATACTTAAAAATTAACAAAAGTTGATCAAAATTTATTTTAAACCCCAATAAATGTGATTTTGAAAAAAAAAAAATAAAAATATGCATATCGGTAAGTTTTCTTCAAATTGTGCAAAAAATTAAAAAAATACAGTTTCAGTTACCGCAACCATTACGCTACGACCTTTACACTCCGCATCCGCAACCACTACCGCGTCACTGCAACCGTTATGGCGATTGCAAACGCTTTTCAAAATCTTGTGTAGTCTAGGACTCGAATGGGGATTGAACCCAAAAATCTATAGTTCCATGAACTAGTGCCTTATCCATTAGACCGTGGAGTCAAAATCAAACTAACCCAAATCAAGTTTTGTGTTCTTCCAATCTATTTAGGTAAGGAGTCGTATATAGTAATAATCAAATATGGAATCATATATAATATATAAATGGTTTTATATAGGAATGAAATATTTGACATTATTTTACTTATCAAGTACTTTCAATCAACATCTACGTTACACGGACTCGGGTGTGGGTATCGGGTGCTGGTGCATATCTGGGGGTCAGACACTTCAAAACAAAAAATTGAGGATACGTGGATATGGATCCAAATGTGTATACGGGTACGGGGATACGTTATATATTATAAATAAAAAATTATAATAAATAAGGAATAATAAATTATGTTAAAATAAATAATAAATAATAAATGAAAATTAGATATTTTATTTTATGGATTTTTTAAGATTTTTTTAATTATATATGATTTAAATAGATTTCTTTTAAACAATTAGATGATTTATTTTATTTATTTATTATATGTTAAGAAATAATAAATTCTGTTAAAAAAATAAAAAAGAAATAACAAATAAAAATTATATTAGACATAAAAAAAATTATATTATATATGATAAAATAAATAATTTTTTATTTTAGGCCTAAAATTTGTTGTTTATGATAAATTATATTATATATGATAATTATATTATATATGATAAAAATTATAATTTATAAATTATATTATATATATTATATATGATAAATTATATTATATAAAACAAATATTAAAACGGAGAGGGAGAGAGAGAACAGAGAATGGATCGAGATAAGAGAGACAATAGAGACGAAGAGGAGATTGAGAATGAGAGAAGAGAGAGAGACGAAGACGATCGAGATCGATAGTGAGAGGAGAGTGACGAAGACGATTGAAGCCTTGAGAGACAAAGACAATCAATATCAACAGTGAGAGGAGAGGGACGAAGACGATCGAAGCCCTAGTCTCGGCCCTAATTGCAGGTATGCCACTGCATCCACTTTCTCCATGTTGTATCCCTGCTGTATTCTGCACCCGTACCCGTGTCGTGTCGACACGGGTACGTTGCCATGTCGACACAGGTATGTTGCCAAAACTGGCGAGTCCGTGTAACGTAGATCAACATTGACATTTACTAGCTAATTATAGTGTAGTTTTTTCTAGTCTAAAATGAATGTATAGCCCTCAATTGTGTTCAATTGTTGAAATATTAGCTTTTAAAACTCATACAGATTTATTTGGTTCATGTTTCCAATTTTTTTATCTTCTTCCGTCATGTTACCGTTTCTGAGTTGACCAAAACGAAAATTTGATCCTTGCTAACAGAGTTATTTGTTCTAGGGAATATACCACAATATTAACCTGGAAGCAATGCTATTGAAATAAAACACACAATCGTCCATATACTTTGCTTTCCTTATGTGCTAATGGCTGCCTCACAATAGATGTGTGTCTCTGTATTCTAGTGCTCATTTGAACCCCATCACATGCATTATTTTACGGTTACATTCCTAATTTTATGGAGTTCAATGTCAAATAAATTGGCATTAATTTTGTTGTGAAACCCATCTGTGCCTTCCCATTTGTTGAACATTCACAGATATGAAGAATTGTTCTAGAGAAGGTACGTAGAGAAGGAGCTGGCTTACCTTGCTGGTTAGATCTCTCAGAGGGTTAAAATTTGATGGCTCATCTCAAAGGTTAAGCCATAGTATGGGTCACATCTGATTGAAGTTGGCAATTATTATGCGTCATTGACTCATTGTGCATATAATTGCAATATTTTGACTTACAACAAAACAATGACCATAATTTGAGGCAGATTTTAAATAGCTAACTGTAATTTCATCATACATTTACTCTTTTCCCCTTTTTTTCTTTTGGAAAATTATAATGCCGCACACCAGAAAATGTTGGTGTCACATACTTTTTCTCTCACAAGTGTAAAAAGACCAAAAATACCCATGATAGAGAAGAGTGTGGTCCGAGCATCTGGTAGCCAATGGGATACAAGTTCTGCTTCTCAAACTATCTCAACCTTGAATTGAATTCCATTATTGTTATTATCAGCTCTAGTTGATAAACTAGTAGATTTATGTTGTTCTGTGATATGCTGCCAGTTTGATACTTCGAAAACCGCAAAAGATCCACAGCTTAGTAATGGCATGCATTTTTGTGGATAATCTGGTGCTTTAGATTTTGTCAAATTATTTTACTGTGTTATTCGAGTAATTATCAAAAAGTGTGTTCAAGCTTGAAATGTGTGTTCAATATTTTGCCCTTAACTTCATACGAGGTGTGTGTCCTGATTTGATTAATCCGAGTAATATTACATACAAGTATGAAACAATATTTATTATCTTATTCACATTAGCTAGACTTTATCAGTTTTGCCTCTGCATGTCATTTGAGTATTATCTTTTGTTTCATACAGATGGATCATTGATCCCCCATTGGAGGTCACGGTCCCGGCAAAACGCACACCATGGCCAGATTCTCCTCCTGAACTTCCAGCTAATGAAAAAAGGATTGAAATCGAGGAAAACAGGGAGAAACATATTACGAAAACTCGAGCACGCAGATCAAAACGCACCTCCAGAAGTAAGAGAAAGCGTGAAGCAAGATTGGTAGACACACAGGTCTCAGCTAGGCATTCTGGAGAAAAGTAAGACTTTGTTAGCCAAAGACGTTCAAGAAATATACAGTTGTGTGAAATAGGGCCTCAACAAATTTGAAGACAAAGCCAATATCCGTACCAAGTACATACAGGAAGGCATGTGTTACAGTGGGCCGGTTGATATGTCCGTTCTGGTTTCTGTTGCACGTAATTTCCACTTTTTTTTTTCTTTTCTTTTTCTTTTTCTTTTTCTTTTTTTTTTTTAAATTCATTTTTTCATTTGGGTGATCGTTCGATATTTTAGTTTCATGAAGCAGTAGTGCTATGTTGAGTGTCAACTGAGTTCTGCCGCGTTGGCTGCTTTCCAGGTTTTACTTGTAGTCAATATGTCAAAGTTTTTATACATAATTTTCAGAATAGAAATCATAGGTTTGTGTTGTTGAATTTGGCTGAAACAATACTTGTAATAAAGAGTTATTTCACTTCAAGAATGCCTTTTTTGTTTTTTGATAACAAGAATGCTTTGTTGTATTTTATGCAAATTGTGGCCAATGGTTTCCATATTTTCCATCTTTTGACTCTCTACTTTAGCTGAAAAGGAAAAAGAAGAAAAGAAAAAGAAACTAATGCTCATCTGTTGAATCACCCAGAATTTATATGCTTTTTTTTTAGGAGAGAATTTATATGCTTCTGTTGATTGGATTTTGGTTTAATTTTCCTTGATTGGATGGATGGAAGATGGAGAAATAAAGAGGGTTTAAATTCTCTTCAGTTTGGCATATGTATATATATGTTAGATATAACAATGATAGTGATGTCACGTGGTAGTATTTCTATTTAATAAGCAATTTCGCTTTGTAGTGGGGGATCACAGTTTCCATTTATGATTATTTTGTGGTTAGTGATGTGTTATTGTTACGTTCAATATTAATTTTAATTGAAGACTATTGGTGGGTTCGATGATCCCATTTTGAGACTCACTTTATTGATTTAAATTGTTGAATTTGTATGATTTGTTGAACATGATTGAACATCAATAATCATATGATTATATCACATTTTAAAAAAATAATATTTACCCTTTTAATAATTTTATAAGATAATAGGTATAAGTTAGGGATAAGCTCATCTCCATATTTCATCTCTTGACATTCGTTTATACCCTTCCTGTAGGCTTTAACTTGGCCACATACAAATGATCTGAACGGTCTACTTTGTAAGTTTTGCAATAAAAATTATCCGTGTAAAAAATCAACCATATCAGACAATTATAAATACGGAAGCAAATCGTTTTTTTGTTTTATAAAATGGATAAGAAAATACGATTTGTTCCGGTGTTTATATATATGGGGAACTTATATATAGGTCATACTAAGTAAACTTATTGTCCAATAGATCTTATGATAATTAATGACGTTTTCTATCATACACTATTAAAAACGTCACTAATTGCTAATTTTCAACGACAGATTGAAATTTATTGATGTAGAACGAAAGGTACCGCATTAAGGTCGCTTCAGTTACATTTATAGTCTTTTAATTTTGTTTATTTGGTGAAGATGATGTGTTTTGTGCACTTGTACAGATTTGGCAGGAAATACGCAAATTTAATCAAAAAGGGCGTGGAAATAGATTTTCCAAGCAAGAAGCAAAAAATCCAAGTCAGCCACCTCACCGCATGTGCGGCCAAGCTCCCACCACTTGAGCGGCCCACCTAAGGATGCATGCGCAGAATTTTGGGTTTGTTCTGCTGAGAATAAAAGGAAGAAAAATAGGCTAACCTAGGGTTCTGATATTTTTTCCAAGAAGAGAGGGGCTAGGGTTTGGAGAAAAATAACTTGAAGCTTGAAAAAGGTCTCCCATGGTGGCTTCTTCTTGCTCTACCTCTTCCCACTCTTCCATGAGTGGCTAGGCTCATCTTTCTAGGGTTTTGATGAAACCCTAGCTATGTAAATAATTTTCTTTTTTATTTTCTTTTATATAATGGTTTGAACAATTGTATGGTATTTAAAAAGTTTCAAATATTTATTTTCCATTATTTCTTTGAGTATTTGGCTTTTTGTGATTGTTGAATGCTTTCTATACAATAGTTTTCTTTTATTTCACATTCAAGGTATGAGACGAGCCATACTATAAGGGATGAGTCGTTTTGCTACCGTAGTTTAGAGCAAACGACTCGTACTACTTGAGATGGTTTGTGCCTATACATTGAACGTAATAACTCTCTTGATCAATGCTTCGAACTTGTAGTTGTGAAGTATTATTTAGTTTGAACCATAGCATAATTGATTTTCAAATTGAAACCTTATTTATGTAATTAGTGGCGAATTCATTACCCTAGGTTTTTCACAATTAGTAATTCCAATTTCCATTTTAATTGCTAGTTTAATCGCTTTGTTTTGTTTAATTTAATTATTATTAGGTTATGAACAATTAGCTTTTTCATCAAAATTAATTTAGAAATTTAACAATTAAATTAGTTTAATTTTTTATTTGTCCCTGTGGATCGATACCTGGACTTACCGTTATTCTAAGGAATTTGGTATAGTTTAGTGTTTATATTTGGTGTGTGAAATGGCCCATCAAATTTTGGCATCGTTGTCGGGGACTTCTGGCGAAATTAATTAATTTAAAATTATATTCTTATTTAATTTTTAGTTTAGGATATTATGTTTTCGTGTTGCTAAGTGTGCAGAGTTTTTGTAAGTGGAGCTATCACTGAAGTGCAAGCGGAGCACAACTGAGCTTTAAAAACAAATCACAGCACTAAAGTGCTAAAAGAAAAAAAAGAAGTAAATACTCGCAAGCAAAGCACCAAAGTGCTAAAAAGAAAAAAAGAGCTTAAGTGGAAATTGGAGACAACGGCCTACACGTCAAGTACCCGCAAGACGAGTAAAGCGTTTTCGTTAAACCGCTGTGAGTATTTTTCCTTTCTGGTATTTTGCTTTCATAACTAGTGCACAAGAGTCGAAACTTAGAGTGTGTGTGAGTGGTGTATGCACAGGCGCCGTTCTTGTCAGCCTTGAATTGGATAAATATGTTGGTTTATTTTAAATGGAAAGAATCACAACCTCCATCTGACCTTATTCTTCTCAAAAAAAAAAAATATTAAATTTTACTCAGGAAGCGGATGAGTTATTTTGTCATTGTTGGAAACGATAAAAGAGCTATGTAGATGCTTGTCTACAACATGGCTACAAAATGACTCAACTCATTGCTTTCTTTTACAATGGGTTGAACTCTCAAACAAGTCAATTTGTAGACACAATGTGGTCAACTAAAAATTTTGAAATGTTCCCACCTGAGGTGTGGATTTCTTTTGACCAACTCATTCAAGACTTTCATAAGAGTGCATGCTGTGAGATATTTGAAAAAGAGCTGCAAATTGAACCTAGTGAAACCACCACACATCTCTCCAGTGATCTAATAACTGATATGGAGTTAGTATTTTTGTCACTTGAGCCTACCATTACACCCATAGATATGACAGAAACTCTCCCCACAGTTTTGGCCTTTCATGTGGAAGAAATTGAAAGGGATTTAATTGTAGAAACTTATAGTGATAAAGTAAATCAGCATGGGTGGGATTTTATTTTTGGTTTTGATCTTATTGTGTCCACCCATGAGATTACTATACACACTATACTTTTCACACACATATTTCTCCACTTTGTGAATCCTCTTCCCACAAGTCATTTACAACCTAGTCCGGCACTATTGGACGGGTTGATTTATTTTCATTACAGGGACCTATATCTCATAAATTGGAAGAAAAGGCGAAAATAAGTTTGTGTTGATATTTGGCTGAAGACAATAAATTTAGTTCTTCTTGGGAGGAAACCTGAGGATTTTAGTTTTATTTATTTATTAATTATTTTGTGTGTTTTTAGTGTGGTATATCAGTCACCAAAAAAAAAGAAAAAAAAGTGTGTGTGCCTCGTTGGATGTACACTTACAATGTCTGTCTGGTAATATTCTCTCTCTTCAATATTTACTTCGCATTTGTTTCTATAGATGTCAATGTCATATTCACGTTGGGGGATGAGGGTATTTTCTTTTGTGCATTTCTATTTGGCTCATAATTCATACTTATACATTGCACTACTTCACTTGATGTCGACTTGTTGCTAGTAGGCTAATGATATTTGCATATGTTAATTGGGGAGCATAGTAGACTTATATGAAAATGGTTTATTGGATAAACACTCGCATGTGATATTTGCACTAGGATAGTTGTTTGTGGTTGTGATATTAGTGCACTTATCATAAGTATGCCTTGATTCATATGAATACACTATCATAGTGGTGACCTTTCTATTATAATCCCTTATGTACATAATTGATAATTGCTAGTGTTGTAGAAAAGAATAAATGACTAGCCTTGATTCTCAAAATAAATCAAAAAAATAAAATAAAATAAAAACTGATTTGTTTGGGTTCGTAGCCTCTTTAACTCGAGTTATTAAACCCGTAGGGGTGTCTTCACACCTAGTGCCCTAAAACCATTTGGTTTGGGAGTCATTGGCCCAATGCTTGTTACATGAGTTGATTAGAAAGCTTAATGGATCAGGACATTGCACAATCTTTCCAAAAAAAAATATATATATTTTGAAAATCCTGGTTACAAAAGTTTAATCTTGTTTGTATATGTTGGGGGTTATTATGGATTACACTAGGCTATTATAGTGGTCAGTTAACTAGTTATGGAGATTGCACATTACACCGAAGTTACTGATGATGTGTTCTACTAGCATTCACAAGTACATAGAACTTGATTTGTGTAATACTGAATTGCGATCTCTACTCAATAGATTCATTCATACTTGTCTACTGTGCCTTCAATGACTCATCATGTCTTAATATTGTATTGTAGTGACACATAAGTTAATTCTTGAGTGGTGTAGTGTGATTGATTGCTGCTGGATAGATGTGAATAAGTTAATGTTTGTGGGTATCATTTTTGAAAACCCTTATGAGACTTTACTCGTCTACTTGGGGTAACTTTGTGGTTGAAAGGCTTGTTGCATATGCTAAATGCAATCGTGATCCCTACGAAAGTGGCTTAGAGTATTTTCTTTTTCTTATTTATAATGTTTTGCTTAAGGACTAGCAAAACGTAGTTGGGGGATGTGATGTAGGCTGAAAGGTATCGCATTGAGGTCGCTTAAGTTACATTTATAGTCTTTCAATTTTATTTATTTGGTGAAGATGATGTGTTTTGTACACTTGTACAGATTTGGTAGGAAATACGTAAATTCAATCAAAAAGGGTGCGAAAGCAGATTCTTCAGGCAAGAAGCGAAAAGTCCGAGCCAACCACCTCACCGCACGTGTGGCCAAGCTCCACCGCACGTGTGGTCCACCACCGCTTGAGCGGCCCACTTGGGTGCTGGAGCAGCCCACCTAGGGATGCGTGCGTAGAATTTTGGATTTGTTCTACTAAGAATAAAAGGAAGAAAAATAGGCTAACTTAGGGTTCTAATATTTTTTCCAAGAAGAGAGTGGCTAGGGTTTGGAGAAAAATAACTTGAAGCTTGAAGAAGGTCTCCCATGGTGGCTTCTTCTCCCTCTACCTCTTTCCACTCCTCCATGAGTGGTTAAACTCATCTTTTTAGGATTTTGATGAAACCCTAGCTATGTAAATAAGTTTTCTTTTTAATTTTCTTTTATGTAATGGTTTGAATAATTGTATGGTGTTTAAGAAGTTTCAAATATTTATTTTCCATTATTTCTTCGAGTATTCGATTTTTTGAGATTGTTGAATATTTTCCATACAATGGTTTTCTTTTCTTTCATATTCAAGGTATGAGACAAGCCATACTACAAGGGACGAGTCGTTTTGCTATCATGGTTTAGAGCGAATGACTCATACTACTTGAGATGGTTCGTGCCTATACATTAAACGTGATAACTCTCTTGATCAATACTTCGAACTTGTAGTTGCGAAGTATTATTTAGTTTGAACCATAACATAATTGATTTTCAAATTGAAACCTTATTTATGTAATTAGTAGCAAATTCATTACCATAGTTTTTTCCATAATGAGTAATTCCAAATTCAATTTTAATCGCTTTGTTTAATTTAATTATTATTAGGTTATGAACAATCATCTTTTTCATCAAAATTAATTTAACAATTTAACAATTTAACAATTAAATTAGTTTAATTTTCCGTTTGTCCCTGTGGATCGATACCTGGACTTATCGTTATTCTAAGCAATTTAGTATAGTTTAGTGTTTATATTTGGTGTGTGAAATGACCCATCAATTGTTACAAAAATGTCACTAATTATAAGTTTTAGTGATAGTTTAAAAAATTCATCACAAAAAAAAATCAGTAATTATAAGTTTTAGCGATAATTTATAAAACCGTGACAAAAAAAAAAGTCATTAATTGTTAATCTTTAATGACATATGTAAAAAATCATCACAATTTTTTTTTTAGCGACGATTATACAAGGCCTCGTTTGTCAACATCACTTTTTAGCCCCAAAATTAAAAAGTCACTAAAAAAATCAAAAAGTCAACAACCTATATCAAAAAGTCAAAGATTCCCTTTTGTTTTTACTTTTTGCACATCTTTTCGTAAAAAATAAAAAAGTCATTCCAAACATACTAATTTTTTTATTTAATATTTTAGCCAAAAAATCAAAAAGTTACTAAAATAGCATGTTCTCAAACGAGACATTATTTTTAATAGGACTTGATAGAAATTAAGTCTAACTATTAAGACTTATTAATAGTTTACCCTATGAGTTATACTAGGAATCCTAAATAAATTACCAAAATTTTTTCCAAACCTCTCACATAGGTGACCCACACACGTGATTTGTATGGGTTCCACATGTATGTGAGAGATTTAATAAAAAATTTGATAGTTTATTTAGAATCTACAAAATTTTCCTTACCATATATATATATATGATAAAATTAAGTTTTTGTATAAATAATTTTTATTATAAAATTCATGACATTGATGATTTAAATCATCAATGTGAATAAAATTAAGCTCTGCACTTATTATTCAACAATGATTCATCCCATTAATTTAGGAGCACTAATTGACCACTAATAAGGTGAAAATTTGAAAAAAAAAAAAAGAAAAAAAAATTAAGGCTAAAATATCATATCAGTAAGTGGGACCCACTCTCTAAAGCTCTTTTAGAGCTCCCTATTTATGCTGTGTTTGGTTAGAGGATTTGGGGAGGGATTTGGAAAGAGAAAGAGAAAAGGTGTGTGAAAGTATGTGAAATATAGGTATGTTTTATTCATATTTCACCTACCATTTCCATTTCCCTTTCCAAATCCCTCCCCAAATCCCCCAACCAAACATAACATTAGAGCTCCCAAACATTTTTCCTTATTATTTGGGCTGGCTAGGGTATTGGGCCCCACCAACCGTTCCCAAATGCACTCCAACTAGGACGGTTAGTTGAGTTGGCCACGTAAGCAAACGAAAGTAGGACTGATTGTTGGATCAAAATATTTAGGGTTGGTTTGGAAAGTGGGTTGGTTTTTTGGCTTTTTGATTTTTTTGACTATTTTAGTTTGGGCTAAAAAGTTTGGTTTGGGAAGGACTTTTTGACTTTTTGACTTTTTGACTTTTTTGACTTTTTTTATGAGAGAATAGTGTAATGATTATGGGTTGGATGTGATATTTTATTTTTTATAGCTAAAATAACTTATTTTGTCTTTTGTGACTAAAATAGCCAAAAAAAATCCCATATTCTTCTTCCCAAACGGTGCCTTAAGAGGAAATGAATAGAGAAGCGTGTAAACAAAGTTCACTTGTAGTTTGTGCTACCACTCCTACTACTAGATAAGATAAGGTGATATTTCCTTCAGGGATAAACTTTCACACCCCTCAAAAAAAAAGAAAAAAAGCAAATATAATTGTTAAACAAATCAAGTTAATAGAGTTTGATTGGTATAGGAATCGTTAAAAGTTGTTATAAAAACAAGTTAAGCATAAATATATATTTTTAAATTGATTTAGTTTTCAAACAAATTTCTATTACTCAATTATATGTAATATAAAAAATAATTGAACATCTGAACTTGGGAAAACTTAAAAGGATGAATCTCGTTTTAATTGTTTATATTAAAATTTAATCAGTGTCTTTAGTTTGAGTTTTTTTAATTAAATTTTTTGAAAATTGAGTTTTTTAGTTTTCGTATTTTTTTATTTTTAGTGAATATTTTTAAAATTTTAAATATATATATTTTTTACTTTTTTAGATGCACCTTATTTAGATGTATTTAAAAAGTAAAAAATTTGTGCAACAATATTTTAAAAAATTATAAAATATATAAAAATACAAAAAATATACTGAATTCTCGTATTTTTTTTTTATATTTTTGGTATTTAGTGAATTTTTAAAAGGTTTTTTTTTACAAATTTTTTATTTTTTAGGTATATTTATGTTAGCTATGTCTAAAAAGTAAAAAAAAAAAATTACTTAAAATATTAAAAAAATTCAGTAAAAATAAAAAAATACGGAAAATAAGAAAGTAGAATTTTCTAAAAAATATTTTTTTAAAAAACCTAACCAAACAATGCCTTGATAGTAATATTTAAAGCAAAATACGAATAACTTATTCAGATATTTTTAATTATACAAATGACACTACCACATTATTCTAATATAAAATTTCTTATAAAATAAACATTTTCCATCTCACAGCTTGTTATCATTTTTGCCTTACCAAAAAAATCTATACATAATCAAAGAGTTGCAAGGTTTGCCAGTTGCCAAGAAGATATTAAAATTGTATTTGATTAGAGGATTTGATGAAAGAAATGTTAAAAAAAAAAAAAAAATGTATTCTACTTTTTATTTGATTATAATAGAAAATAAATGAAAAAATGATAGAAAAATACAATCAAGCTTGTTGCTTTTTAAATTCAGTAGGCTCTTTTCTTTTTTTATTTTTTAACTCAATTAAACATAATTTAAAATTTTAACCATATCTATTCTTTTTTTCATTTTTTTTTTTTTAATTTTTTCATCAAATCTTGCCTTTCGGTGCACATGCACATTATTATCTTTTAGCAGTGCGGATAGAGAGACCATACTTTACCCAATCAGCATTTTTATGGGACCTTTGCCTAGAATTTAATGGTTGCTTTCTATTTTTGGAAAGTGCATTTGCTCTGAGTATCAGTGAAGATACATGATCAGCAATGCACTTGGCCGTGGTGATTGAAAGTGGTGCACATGCAAAGCAATCCAGGCCCCCGAGATTGGAACTCTGATCTCTGATTGGCAGTTGGGAATTTATTACGACTCCCGTTACTTAATTGGACCCTTTCCCATAACCGTTGATGTCACCGTTACACCTTACGTAAGAGATAAGATAACACCACAGGTCCCAATAACTCCCCTGTTCCTATTTGTGAGTAATTATTGATGTCTATTTTTACAACACAGTTATAAGTCAGTTTTTTAATTTTTTATAATTGTTTTGAGTTACATATGTTTTTTTAAAAAAAATTAAAAAATTAAAAAATTAACTGTTAATTTACTTCTCAAAATAAGCTTGAGTAATTTCAAAATATAAAATAATAATAATAATAAATAAAATTAGCTACGTGATACTTAAAATCAAGGGATTTAAGTAAGAGATTCATTTATGAAATTGTTAATTTAAATTTTTTTTAGTCAAAAAGACTTTTTGTTCAAAATAATATTTATCTATTTTTGTTTAAATATAATCTATATATGTATATATATATATATATATATATTTTTGAACTCGATATAACATATATGTTTAAATGTCAATTATTTATACATGTATCATTTATCTATTAAACTATCTATTTAATATCTAACTATATATTCAAATATTCACCTATTTGTTTAATATCAGTTATCTGTGCATTTCATCGCCATCAATTGTCGTTGTCGGTAATTTTTGTAGTGACTTTTCAATGCGAGTCCTTATTCAAAAACAAAAAACAAAAAACAAAAAAGAGTAAGCTTTGGATTAAATAAGATTAAATAACATATGATCCTGTAAAAATGAATTTTTTACAAATTAATCACAAAACAAAAAAAATTTATGAATAAAATATTTTTATTTATCTTTTGTAATTAATTAGAACAAAGGATAATCTACTTACGATTTCTCATTAATCGTAAAAAATATGACTGAGATATAACTTTCCCAATCCACTATGTAGAGAAAACATCCCCCCGATTGTAATACTTGATTTTTCATTGATGAGAGTCACGAAATATCAAGCATTATATCCACTTGTATTCCGGATTCGAATAATTTATGCTCGCTTTTAAAGAAATAATTTATGCTCTCTCTCTCTCTAACTCTCCCTCCTTAAGGAGATAGGGACTTGCACCACCTGCATGTAGGGACACCCATCAGCTTGGAGAATTTTTAGGTAATGTTTGGGTTAGTTTTTAAAATATGATTTGAATAAAAAAAAAAAAAATTTATTTGGCTAATAAATTTTTAAAATATAATTCAACACTCAATTTTCTCTCTTTTCTTTCCTTCTATTTTTTCATTAATAATAAATAAATCAATTATTTTTTTTATCTCCTCTCTCCTCTCTTCTCTATCATTCTCTCATATTTTACACATCAATCAATTAAATTTTCTCTTCCACCCATCTATTCAACTAAAAAAAATTTACAAATGATCCTAAAATTATTTTCAAAACTCATAACTAAATAAATTTTTAACTTTCAAAACTCTTTTTAACAACTTTTTTCAAAATACAACCCAAAGCTCATTTAAAAAACTAAACCAAGCGTTAGTATTTGCTAAATGTAAGGAGTAATTATCATGGGTTTTGGAAATTTTATATTGACAGTGTGCCTAATTAATAGTATGACTTAAAAAATTGGGTTATTTATACGGAGACCTTTTAATCTATTGGGAAGTATTACTTTGATTCTTAAATTATAAAAGTGTACAAATGAACTCTCAAAACTATTGACGTATTTCACTTTGATCCATTCTGTTAGAAGGTCAAATTTATACGCTTTTATAATTTAGGAAATTACGTTTTTATAATTTAATGGACAAAGTGATAATTTTCAATAGTTTAAAAAATTCATTTATACGTTTTTATAGCTTAGAAAATTAAAGTGATATTTCTCAATAAAAAATTACATAACTCTATAAATAAATAAAAAATGATAAAAAAATAAAAAGACACCTATAAATAAACACACGATCATGTGGCCTTGGTAACCCTTGATAGTTTCTGTGAGAGTCCCGGTTTGAGGTGTTGATTTTTTTATTAAAATAATTAAAAAGTTAAAATATCTAATTATGTGTCGGTTTGGGAAGAAGCCGAAAACGCAGTGTTTGGCAACAACAACAAAACAATAACAGAACTGCTACATGGCAGGAAAAAAAAACAGGAAAAATGTCAGGAAAAATGGAGGAAGAGGAGGAGGAGGAGGGGGGGAGGAGGAGGAGGCGGCGGAGGAGGAGGGAGCGGAGGAGGAGGAGGAGGAACTGGAGGGGGCCATAAAAATGGGCGGAGGCGGAGGCGGGGCTGGGCAGAGGCGGAGGGGGGGCCTGGGTGACGGCGGGGCTGGGCAGACGATCGACGGCGGGCAGACGACCGACGGCGGGCGACGGCGGAGGCTGCGACGATCCTCCTCCTCCTCCTCCTCCTTCTCCTCCCCTCCTCCTCCCCTCCCCTCCCCTCCTTCCTCTCCTTCTCCTCCTTTCCTGCTCCTTTTCCTGTTTTTTTTTTCCTGTAGCCTAGACTTATTGAAACAATAATGCTACGTTACAGGAAGGGAAGTCAGGAAAGCTTTCAGGAAATGGTGGGTCCCACCTGGAAAGGAATAAAAAAAAGGAAATTGTTAGTTTAAGGAAATTGTTAGTTTAAGAAATAAAAAAATTTGCTGCCGCCGGTCAACAACAAATTGTTGGGTGGGTCCCACTCAAGAAAATAATAAAATAATAAAATAATAAAATAATAAAATAATAAAAAATAAAAAATAAAAAAAAGGAAAAAATAAAAGTAAAGGAAATGAAGAAAATGTTGGCTGGAACCTTCCTATTATATCAACAATAAATATTGTAGGTAGCAATTCAAGTGAATTCCTTTGAATGAAAGCCTAAATATTTGAAAACTCACAAAGACAAGTGATGGGCAGTATATTTGAAAGCCTAAATATTTGTTTTCACTCAAAGAAATATTTAGGCTTTCAAATATACTGCCCATCACTTGTCTTTGTGAGTTTTCAAATATTTAGGCTTTCAAATATTTAGGCTTTCATTCAAAGGAATTCACTTGAATTGCTACCTACAATATTTGTTGTTGATATAATAGGAAGGTTCCAGCCAACATTTTCTTCATTTCCTTTACTTTTATTTTTTCCTTTTTTTTTATTTTTTATTTTTTATTATTTTATTATTTTATTATTTTATTATTTTATTATTTTCTTGAGTGGGACCCACCCAACAATTTGTTGTTGACCGGCGGCAGCAAGTTTTTTTATTTCTTAAACTAACAATTTCCTTAAACTAACAATTTCCTTTTTTTTATTCCTTTCCAGGTAGGACCCACCATTTCCTGAAAGCTTTCCTGACTTCCCTTCCTGTAACGTACCATTATTGACAACAAAAACGCAGCACCATGCAAAAAGTCAAAACCCACCATTTGGGAAGACCCCAAAACGCAGCTTCTTTATTTACCAAACTACCCTCTGAAAAAATTATTATTAATTAATTCAAAATAGTGTTGACATGTCAAAGGGTAAAATTGTAAATCTAATTAAAAAGTAAGGATATTTTGATCATTTTAGAGTGATGTGACACTTTTACAAAATATTAAATCAAAAATCAAAAAAGTCAACTTTTTACCAACTTTCCAAATCACTTTTAAAAAAGTCAAAAAATTTGATAAAAAGTCAAAAGTAAACTTTTTACCAACTTTTCAAAACACCCCTGATCATCCTAAAATTATATCACAATCTTTATTTTTTTATATAACTTTTCATAAAAAAATTAATTAAAATAATCCCTCCAAAACAACCCGTAACTACTATTACTATAACATAACATTGGTGAACACGTCAGTTGGCTTGTTTTGACCAACCACCCAAACCCACGAGGTCACGAGTTGTCCTCTCCATCGATTTCTAAGCGTCCTAACCAACAGTCTACACACACTGATCCATTCTCTCAGTATCTTCATAATTTTCCTCTCCATGATTTTTTATTAATTTCCTTATGCCTTTATAACCCCAAACCGAACTCTTCACTCTTTCAAGCCTCTCCAATTCTCTTAAAAATACCAATACACAACTTCTTCTCTTTTCTCATACACCATGTCTACGTCCACCATTCTTCTCATCCTCCTCTTCGCTTCCCTATCCTACGCCATCGACAATCACATTCAAAAATCATCACCACGAAGCGACGATGAGGTGATGGGTTTATACGAAGAGTGGCTCGCCAAACATGGGAAGGCGTACAACTCCCTCGGAGAGAAAGATAAGAGGTTTGAGATTTTTAAGGCTAATTTGAAATTTGTTGATGAACATAATTCTGAGAACCGGACGTACAAGGTCGGGATGAACCGGTTTGCTGATCTTACCAATGGAGAGTACCGGTCCAGGTACTTGGGTACGAGGACCGATGCTAAGAGGAGGTTTGTGAAGTCCAAGGTGGGGTTGAGCCGGAGATATGTCGTCCGAGGCGACGAGGAGTTGCCGGAGTCTGTTGATTGGAGGACCAAAGGTGCTGTTGCTCCGATTAAAGATCAAGGGGATTGTGGTAATTAATCTTATTTCATCTTTATCTCTCTCTCAATCAATTTTTTTTTTTTTTCCTCACAACCATTTATTTTAGTTATAAAAAAATTCAAAATATAATTTTTTTATTTAATAAAATAGCCAAAAATTAATTAAAATAGTTAAGTTCTCAAATAAAATCATAGTTATTTGTCAAAACGAAAAGAGTTCTCACTGGACTACCATTCTTCTTGATAATATCAGCCGTTCATTTTATAATATTATGTGTGAATTTATTCAATAATAAAAAAAATTAGATAAATTTGACTATTATAATTACATAATTGATCATATTTGATTTTTAAAAAATAAAAAATAAACAATAAATATAATTTTAATTTTTTTTTTTAATAAAATAGTATTTTCTATTTTTGTTGATGATGGTCATAACAGACTGCTGGAAGAATGGCAGCTTTGGACTTGCCGTTGAAGCATATGACCTATGGAGCAAAAACTAAGACCAACTTATATCCACCGACCAGTCAAACTAAAAATAAGAACATAGAAAATTAATTCCATTTTCTTTACCTCCTATATAAATTTACACAACAAATATTATGTATGTATGTGTTGAATTTATGAATGAAAAAATTTCAATCAATATAAGTTTTTTAAAAATAATTTTAGATAAGTGATAAATTTTATAAGTATTAATAATTAAAATTATAATATTTTTCATGAATTTATAATTATTTTATAAAATGCTATTAAATTGTAATTTTTTCATTTGTGAAAGAAATAAATAAATTTTACTAGTTGATAAGCCCAAAAAATAGTGCTGTGATGTGCATCATTATTTTACTCAAAAAAATTTTATTTTATTTTGGTGGACGAACAGGGAGTTGCTGGGCGTTCTCGACGGTGGCGGCGGTGGAAGGCCTAAACAAGATAAAAACCGGCGAACTGATCGAGCTTTCTGAGCAAGAACTCGTCGACTGCGATCGAACATACGACGCTGGTTGCAATGGCGGCCTCATGGATTACGCTTTCCAATTCATCATCGAAAATGGCGGCATCGACTCCGAATCCGATTACCCTTACCTCGGCGTCGATGGCCAGTGCGATCCCACTAGGGTTAGTTACTTGTTTATTTTTGATTTTGATTGTCTATCAGTTTCAAAATTTGATTTTTATTTTGATTTTGATTTGTGTGTTTTTTGAATTTTTGTAGATGAATGCCAAGGTTGTGAGCATCGATGACTACGAAGATGTACCGCCCTTCGACGAGTTGGCTTTGAAGAATGCTGTAGCTCACCAACCTGTTAGCGTTGCCATTGAAGCCTCCGGCAGAGCTTTGCAACTCTATCTTTCGGTAATTCAATTTCCTCTTTTTTTATTTCTTTCTTTGTTGGCAATTTCCAAAATTAGGGTTTTTTAAGGATGTGTTTGGATCTTGGATTTGTGGAGGGAAAAGTTAAGGGAAGGAAAGGAGAATTGAAGTAGAAGCTGAATTGGGGGAATTAGTTTTGATAGTGAAACTCTGGAAATCATAGCCTTTGGATATTACTAGTTTCATTTAATTTAAGGTTAATTTAGTATAAAGTATAAACCTTTCAAGAATATTCAAGATGTTGCTAAGTGGGTGAATGCTCAATTTTGCATGCCTCATATAGGAGAATTTTTGCGAGTCTTTAGTTTGTTGTCAACTGCTTAGCATTCAAGTACTGTTACTCAAACCCATGTTATTGGTCTACTAGAATTTTTATTTTTACAGTTTGCCTGTTATAAAGCTATAAATTTTGAAGCTGTTTCCTGGAGGAATGAAACTCAATCTGACCATTGAGAAACCTTTTCACTTGTTCTTCATCTGCTTTCTTTAAAAACAAAAAACCCAACTTCCAAATTCATAATGGTGATTGTTTGATTGATTAATGATAGCTCACAATGAAGCTGCGGCTACCTATTGTCTAAGTCATTGTGGTTTTTGGACAAGTCCGTAGAAACAAATTTATAAAATATATTTCCTTTCATTGTTGTTTCTCTCTCTTAAAATCTCCTCAGGGCATATTCACTGGTGAATGCGGGATGGCATTGGACCATGGTGTCACCGTGGTTGGTTATGGCAAAGAAAATGGTGTGGATTACTGGATTGTGAGGAATTCTTGGGGAGCTAGCTGGGGTGAGAGTGGATACATCAGGATGGAACGTAATGTGGTTGCGACCTACACTGGCAAGTGCGGAATTGCAATGCAGGCTTCTTACCCCATCAAGGATACTGAAATACCATGGACTTATGGAAATGCAGAAATAGGGATAAGCAGCTCTTGAGGTGTCTTTGAAATTGGCTGCAGAAAGTGAAGGGGTTGTGAGGGAAGGTGCAAGCGATGATCGTACGCTTTGTCGCTCCCTCTTGATTGATTAGTATATGCCCTAATTTCCTTCTAGGTTTTAAGTCACCAATGGATGAATGGGCTTTTGATTTTTATTTGCATGATCATTATTGTACATATATTTTCATTCATCTGAACAGTGCTTGGAAACAAACTGAAATTGTTGGAAAGCACTTTTGTATACGTCTGTCACTCGATCCTTGTGTCACCAGCTTGTCGGTTACTAGTTCATTTATCGAGTATGCTTCTTCTTGTGTTCAAGACTCTCTCTCTCTCTCTCCAATGTGGAAAGTTATTATGGGATCTATAATCAGTACCTCATATCTTATTGAAAAAATCTAGAAACCTCCTAGATGTTGATTTGTGATTATGTATCAATTTTAAGCAGAATATAACAATTCCAAACAAACAATCAAGAGAAAGAGACACAATGATTTTTACGTGGAAAAACCACAATTGGACACCTCCAACTGTGATCAAAAAACCACGGGCAACAGCCACAAGAACAATCCACTAAGAAGATTTAAAGGAATTACACAGGTATACTCTCAATTATCTAGCGAATCCACAACGCCTAATTGAACCAACCTCTATGTGCCTCTTCCAACCCTATCTTCAGCATGGAATTGTCTTTCTGATGAGCCACTCCGGATTCCACCAAAGCTTCAGGCTCGAATTCTTCAGAATTCACAACTGAAGAACAACTCTCTCTTTTGTGTTTAACAAACAAATCTTTAATGTACTCTCTTTAAACCATGAGTTGAATACTCAATAAAACATCAAAGAAAAAAACAAAATATCCCCAGATATAAACTTTTAAGAACCAAAAAGAAGATCTGGAGGACTTCAATCAATTACTTAGTTTTGGGAGAAAACCAAGTATTTATAGAGAACCAAAAGTAATCCAAGATTGGGAAGAAAACAAACTCCTTGAAAAATCCGGATTCTGAGGCTCGCTCGAGCGAATATTTCCTGGATCGAGCGAGGAGAGTAATTTTCATGATTTCTACTAGTGCCTTGGCTCGAGCGACGGATCCCTGGCTCGAGCGAGGAATACACTTCTTCAGGTTTTTGTATGGACGCAATCCTTGGCTCGAGCGAGCATTCCTTGGCTCGAGCGAGAAAGTCTTAGCTCGAGCGAGCACTCCTTGGCTCGAGCGTGCAACGGCTGATATGCAATTTTGAATGCAATTTTGAATTTTGCTTCGGCCGCGAGCTGACCGGGCAGCTCGACCCCCGTAATAATCAGCGAAGTGGCAATCTTGAAAGCATTAACATCACAAACTTCTCCGCAAAGCTCGATTCGGGTTGGATTCGCATCTAATAAACTCATAGCCTCACTGAAATAAAAATGCGAATAAAATTACAACTCAAAAGAGTTTTGTCAAACGGGATTGCCAAGAATAAAAACCTAACACTTATGATGCAAGCTAGATGAACTTGATAAGATATTTTGTTGCCTATCCTGTTATGTCTTTTGCATTTTGCCTCTAGAATGTTTAGATATAAGTTTGTGAAGAAACTCATGAACTTGGTGATCAGTGATGACCATCTAGCATAGCTGCTCAAACATTTGGTGCTCAATGACTTTCACAATTGCTTCAAGAGTAAGGCTGCCCACAGCTTGCCCTTACCAGATCCCACTTTAGTGGGAGTCCCCGTGCCTTGAGTCACCAATTTTTTAATCTCCTTGATGATGTTTTGGTCTTCATTTGAACTTACATCACAAGCCTATGTTTTAGGTCATTTTCCGTGTATATAAAAAAAACACAAAAATAACATTTTATTGGGTACTGTATGAGATTCTATTAAGCATGTAATTTGTGAAGAAATAACATGGTAGATTGAACTGCAAAATTGTTTGGAGTATTTTTGCATCATGCAAGACAACTGCAAGGTCATCAGTGCATAATTCAGAAGGCAGTTCAATCCATTACAGCAAAGAGTGGTCATTATAGCTTTATGAACTTCACTAGGCTATTTTTAAGAAAAATTATTTGGTGCTCTAGGGGCGCAACGTGACGGTGCTCTACACTAATCACAATACACCATGTCCTTTTATATTCTCCAATCACCCAATACAAAATTGCGAGCCTCACCTCCTCCACCAGTTACAACACTATTGCCCTAGGACCAACCAATTACTTCTCCATTTTTAGACATTGCAGAAACAAACTATAATTGAGGGAGTACTAGTATTGCTTTTAGAATTTTTAAACAACGTAATGTTTCAAGTTGTTTAGTGCTTTTATCATTTTTTAAACATTGCAGAAACAGACTAGAACTGAGGGAGTAATATTATTGGCTTTATCATTTTTAAAGCAAAGTTAATTGTTGAATATGACAATCTAGAATTCACTCTGCAGCCATTATTGTATTTTTTTGGTACACTCAAACTGACATAGGATCTTTGTTGTCTATATGTGATGATATTTCTATTCATTTTAGATAAGAAGCTATTTAGGTTTAATGGATATGATTGAGACCCCCTCAAAACTCTCCTCCCCCCCCCCTCCACACACACACACACACGTGAGGGTTGGGGATTGGGAGAGAAAAAAAAAGAAAAAATGAACAATCAAAAGCAAAAGGGATCGTGGGGGTGACCCCAAAGGGGGTCCGAATCTTTTTCCTTAGGTTTATATTCCCAACAATTTTCACACTATGCTTAATAATATATATATATATATATATAAAGAAAAAAAATCAAAGAACAATAAATCATAAATCATCCTTAAGAGGACTAGAAACACTCCTATTTGGTTATGTTTTCATTTTTTCTGTTTTTATGTTTTGAAAAACACAAATAGAGCACTGCAGCTGCCTGCCATGATCATCTACTTGTACTTTGTTCCTTCTTTACAGGTCCTATTACTCATAGTTTAACTTTGTTGTTGGCCATGTGTTTGTTATGATGGATGGATAAGCACCAAACCTAGGAATCATGATTAGATTAGTTGTGTTATACCCACAGTATGTATAAATTAAATGTATAAATTAAATAAATAATAAAATAAAATAATTCAGAAAATAATTATATAAATTAAATTTCAAATTAAACACTTACAGAAATTAAAGTCGAGACTTGTATTGGACACAATTTTCTTTAAAGTAGATTTCGCCTTCGTTCTGGTACTTCGAGATTTACCGACGTCTACTTCCCAAGATGCAACGACTAACATTTGAATTTGCAGCACTACAAAATCAAGTCTAGCGAACGAAACGATGCTATAACTCTTTATATTTCTTTTCCTAAAAATAAATTCAGAAACAGATGCAAGAGCAAAGGAGGACGAACAGAAGAAGAAAGGGAAGAAGTTTGAAAAATTTTGATGGAAATGAATGCCGGATGACCAACTATTTATAGGAGGAATGGTGGTTGTTTGAATAGGTACCGAATAGATAAAAACCTATTCGGACAGATTGAATACTGTTTGGACAGATTTGGTTGGAATTCAACAGGTATGAACCTGTTTTGAACCTTTGAACTTGTTCGGGTGGGTTTAAACTTGTTAGGGATCTGTTTGGGTGAAGGAAAAATTTTGGACCAATTTATTTTGAATTTTGAAACCAAAATAATAAATAAATAAATTACAAATGTTTTTTACCCAAAAAGATAGGTATTGGGCTGGACAAGCCCAACCGAACTTCACACCACGCATCCAAGCCTAGCCTAACCGGACGAACGGCGACGGCGGTGTGTGTGTGGTTTTTGTTTTGGATCCAATAGGTCTAGCCCACTTTACTCATAATCTCACTCTTCCACAAACTTGTATCCCCCTTGGGGCTCATCCCAAGTATCCCAAGTTAAGGTATACAAACCCACACAAATCCATAAACCTTTCCAATGTCAGAGAAGCACATTTCCCAAATGTGTAGGAAATTCACCTAAAACCATTTCACGAATCAAAAAATGCGCGTTGAATTCTTATTCATTAGGAAATGGTTTTGACCAGCCAAATACATGGTTTTATTCACTACGTGACATTAAATATGAACCCAATTAGAAACGTTAAAAATAACACTTGGGTCCCACCTTAATTAATGGTCAAAGTTAGCAAAAAATAAGGATTTTCTAAAGCCATTTTCCAACAATCCCCCACATGAATGGAATTTACAATAACAGACATGCAACAAGATGCAAACAAAAAAAGAGTATATTAAGAAGATACACCACATCGAGATAGATAACTTTTGGTTTTGAATCTCTCTAGTGAAAGCTTATCGGACTTACTGGCTAACCAGTGGACGCGATGCCTTGAACTGTTCAGCTGTTTGTGTAAGCCAAGACAATAGACTACACATAGTGTATCCACAGACACAGTTTGATTCTTAAGGTTATGTTCATTTTGACCCCGAACAATACCTGATAATTCATGAATACTCTAGAGAATTTAATCTTCTTAATTCTCACAGAATCGATCCAATTCACACTCATATAAGTAATTTTCCAACAAGTTGTTGGGAGTAGTTGGCACAACAAACACGTTTTTCCTTTTAGTCGTGGTGTTATTATTTTTGTTTTTGTTTTTGTTTTTGTTTTTGGTTGCCATGATCATCAAATTAATTAATGACAGCTAAATAACATGAGGGAATACATGCATACATACATGTATACAAAAGAGGTGGAGTGGATCGCCTCTGGCACATATTTAAATTTTGATTTTAAAACTATTTACGACCCCATATGCGTTGTTATTAAAATTCTAACCCGATATGCATTAACACAGATTTAAAGTTTTACAAAATTTTGAAGTAACTACGATTTTAGCTACAAAGGAGTGTTTTGGGAAGTTGGTAAAAAGTTAATTTTTGACTTTTTATCAAATTTTTTAATTTTTTTAGAAAGTGATTTGGAAAGTTGATAAAAAGCTGGTTTTTGACTTTTTGAGTTAATATTTGTTTATGACATCAAATCAAAATAAAATGACCAAAATACCCTTGCTAAACTTTGGGATTTTAGGTAATTTGTTAACATGGAGGGTATTTACGTAATTTCAAAGGATAGCGTTTTTGTCACATCCCAAATGCAACAATTGTGTTTTCGGCTGGCCCAACTTTTTCCCACATCAACAAAACGCTTGCGTTTTTGTGCTCTTTCCAAAACAACACAAAATCTTATAGCATTATACTACGATCTTGATTGTAGTAAATATATCAAAAAATTTCAGCTCCAATTGTCTTCTCTTATGAGGAATTTTATTAAGAAAATTGCAAATAAGTGAGTCAATTTTCAAATAATTGCATTACGGTGGAATATTTTTTTGTGCAAGTTTGGCACATAAGAAATACTTGTACCAAACGCACAAGAAACTTGCACCACCATAAAAAAATAAAAAAAATAAAAAAGAGTTAGTTTTTCACAGCTCCATTGAAATGCAACACAATTTGCCCATTTTTTTTAGAAAACTTGAAGATAATAAAAAAATGGAGACTTATTTATAAGTCATTTTTCAGACACTTATGGTAGGCTAAGTCCTGTGTAATTTCTTATAGAGTCTCAAGTCCTATTTAGATAGGAATGTATTCCACAAGATCCTACATAAATGTAACGTGACGTGACACTTACATAAACGTAACGTAGCGGGACACCTACATAAACGTAACGTAACGTGATACCTACATAAACGTAACGTAACGTGACACCTACATAAACGTAACGTAACGTGTCACGTTACGTTTTGCAAACTTAATGAGTTTTTATTTTTTTAAATTGAATGTGAAAATGTTGCTGGTTTATGTTGGTGCCACGTTACGTTTCATATAAATATGGTCTATGGTAGGAAATTGAATGTTGCTATAGATCATAGGTGTAACATTACGTTTATATAGATGTCACGTTACGTTACGTTTATGTAGATATGATCTATGATAACATGTAATTTCCTATATAGGAAATTGCATGTTACATAGATTATAGGTGTCACGTTACATTTATGTAGGTGTCACGTTACGTTACGTTTATATAGATATGATCTATGGTAACATTCAATTTCCTATAAATGGTTTCACTATTATTTATGATATTAACAACTAATATTGAGGGTAAATGTGTCAACAAACTTCCCACAGGACTTATGGGAACATAAGTTTTTTAGTAGGACCATATGTAGCATAAGTCTCCCTAATAAAACTTATAAATAATTTTCCCATAAAAAAAAACAGTCTCTCAAGTCATGAGTCTCAACCTCGTATGTCAATTTATGCGTTTGAACTTTAAGATTATATTTGAATTATGAATTTTGGTAAAGATTTAAAAAAGAAAAGGAAATTATGAAAATATTTACATCAAATATCTTATCCCTCACTCCCCCTCTTCCCTATTATTGAAGAAGATTTTTCAAATTATTTTCATCATAATGTTTGATGGGAGAATTGCAATTTAGTTTCTCTCTAAAATTAAAGCTAATGAATTCAATTTATTACTTGAATCAATTTTTTTTGAGGAAAATTTTATATACCAAAAAACTCGCTAAAATCAATATTAATGACCATTTTTTTCTAATTGTTATTAATAAATATTATTAGTTAATATACAATATAACAATTTATGTTAAGCACAATTCTCTGACCAACGAAACCTTCTACTAACAAACCATACGATCATACATGTATTGAAATTGATTTTTGTCTACATAATCTGAATGAACGTGGCTTGTAAATAGGGGTGTGCACGGTCGGTTAGGTTCGGGTTTATTCTCAAACCAGCAGTCGAACCGAATACATCGGGTGAAATGAAAGGTTATTCGTTGTCGACCGGCCAGCAGTTCGAAATCGACCGAATCAAACCATGCGGTTTGACGGTCGGTTTGGTCGGTATTAGAAATGATACAAATCTGGAAACAAAAAAATGAAGGGTTGAGAGGAAAAAAGACAAGATAGACACTGTCGTTGATTAGAACCACTACCATAGAAAAACGCCATCGCCATCTTCTACTATGGAACAATACCAACATCATTGATATACTACCAACGATCAATGTTGATTGCCATTATCAATTTTTTCAGAGAAGGTAGATTAAGATTCAGAGGAAGGGAGATTGAAGAGGCCAAAGGGTTTTGGGGGAGAGAGAGAGTCGAAACGCATGAGAGAGAAATGACCAGTGTAATGGAAGAGAGAATGATATTTGAGAGAGAGAGAGAGAGAGAGAGAGAGAGAGAAATGGAAAATAGAGATATACCCTTCAACGAGAAAGAGAGAGTAAGACCATCTCTGACTATTCACCAAATTCATCATTGTATAAGAGGGTTCAAGAACGCCGTTGGAAAATTCGAAGATCTTCGAAGATGACTCGAATTCCTTTAGAAATTGTGAGAGGCTTAGATTCTTCAATAGTCTCAACTAAGAACACGAAACAAAGGAGATGATGGAGATAAAAGATTGGGTGAAGAAGAAGGCAAAGTAGCTGGAAAGAGAATAATGGCAAGGCTCTCCCATGGATCTCCCACTTTCACTCTCAAGGTTGATAATGGAGAAGGGAAATTAGTTCTTTCCCAAGAGTTAACTCTTCAAAATTCATCACTTGTAAAGCTATGGGTGGGTGCTATTTATAGGCATCTCATGATATAGGATGGAGCCCATGTGCAAGACCACACACGTTGCATTGAGTGGGCAAACGTGTGTGGTCGGCGTTGAACGAGTTGAGGCCGGAGGCAACAATGGTGTCGGAAAGAAGTTGGCAACCACCCACGTCGTGTTGAGTGGGCAACGGGTGTGGTCGGTGTTGGAATAGTTGAAGCTAGTGACGAACTTGCAGCAGAGCGAAGCCAACCGTGTTCAACGGTGGACAGCCGAGGCGGGCAGCATAGATTGCAGCAGAGGAAAGCCAATAATGGTAAAACACCGATGGTGAGGTGGAGGAGTCAGCGTCACAGTGACGTTGCAACGACGTTACAGAGGAGCAGTACGTTGCCGTTAGTGGCTCGCGAAAGCTGGAGATCACAAATTTAGAATGTT
This sequence comes from Camellia japonica, assembly GCA_030407325.1. Taxonomy (NCBI): domain Eukaryota; kingdom Viridiplantae; phylum Streptophyta; class Magnoliopsida; order Ericales; family Theaceae; genus Camellia; species Camellia japonica. The sequence continues at coordinate 133,566,287 of JAPPVO010000059.1, read as the reverse complement.
TTAGAGTAGGAGCTTTGTAATATCAAAAATCATTTTTTTGAAGTAAAAATGTAGAGATCCTGAAATTGGGTTTACCACAAAGAAGGCTTCCTCCAAAATTTTAAAAAATATATAATAATATATATACCTACCCACAGACTTGCAAACCGTAAAAGAAAGAGATGAACAATAATGCAAAGCTGAACGATGCTAGGCAGGACTACACACGGCGTTGAGTGGGCAAACGTATGTGGTCGGCGTTGGACGAACGAGGCTGGAACCAGCGGTGATGTCGCAGCAGAGTTGGTGACCACACACGACGCGTTGAAAGGGCGACGTGTGTGGTTGGCACTGGAGCAGCAGTCAAGGCCAGCGGCGAGGTCGCAGCAGATAGGCCGACGGTGAGTTTGCGATGAAGCTGGGCAGTTGAGGCCGGCAGTAGCAGCGGCGTCGGTGCTGGTCAGTTGAGGCCGGCAATGGCGGTAGGGCCACAGAAGAGTCTAGTGTTGGCTTGACAACGTTGTCACGATACCGATGGTAGCCGAGGCTGTGGCCGTCAATGGTGTGCAAGGTGACGCTGGACAGCCGAAGCATGAGGCAAAGTCACGGCAGAGGGAGGCTGACAATGACCGGCGCTGGGCAGTCGAAGCCGAAAGCAGCAGAGATGTCGTTGCAGCAGCTTGGTTGAAGTTGGGACAGGCTGATGGCTGGGTTGCGACGCTAGGACAAGTCGGTGACAGGTTTGTGACATTTGTGGCAGTCGGAGCTGGGGCCTGGAGTCGTAGCAGTAGCTTGGTTGAAGTTGGGACAGGCTTATGCGGATGTCCGAAGGCGAGACAAGGAATATGAAGTGGGTGATCATGTTTTTGTTAAAGTGACACTAATGAAAGGATAGATTCGTTTTGGGGCTAAGGGAAAGCTAGCACCGAGATATGTTGGGTCGTATGAAATCATTGAAAAGATTAATCCGGTGACGTATCAAGTAGCGCTTCCTCCTGAAATGGAGCATATGCATAATGTCTTCCATATTTCAATGTTGGGGGATTATCTTCGGGATCCCTTCCATGTTATTCAGCTTACCCGTGTAGTGCTAAGCGATGACTACACTTATGAAGAACGGCCTATTCAGATTGTAAATTGACGAATCAAGAAGTTGAGAAATAAAGAAATTCCGTTAGTGAAAGTGGATTGGCAAAACCATAGTGGCATTTATGCCACTTGGGAAAGGGAAGACGATATGATGAAAAGATATCTTGAATTGTTCCCCATGGACCCAATGTTCTTCCAAAATGAAGGTAATCCGAGTTTGGAGGACCAAACTCTTTTAAGAAGGGAAGACTGTGACAACCCTCACCTCTGATTAGTGTTAAACTGTGATTGAGCATGATAAGTAATTGATTAGAATGAAATCCTAATCTGTTTGCATGAGTGTGTTGCTTTAATCGCATTTCTATCTGTTTGTCATTAAATGATCTGTTCATGTTTTAAATTCGGACTGCGAATTGAAGGCCTTATCGGCGACCGAATCAGAAATTGATTAGTGTTATATGCTAATTAGGATTTATATGATTTTATGGTAGGTTTAATTAAAATTCGATTTAGAATGATTAAATTAGAATAAATAAAGTTAAATTACATTAGTTTGCATTTACTACCAAATTGCCATTGAGTGGATTAGTGCTAGGCCATTTATTTAGTCTTGATTCATATATGTTTGGCATCATTCTTCATCACTTTTCCTAGACCAAAACCGTGAGAGAGAGGGAGAGTAGGAGAGAATTGATTTCATCAACAATTGGCTTGGAAAATTAGAGGAATTGAAGAAGATTTGCAAAATTGAGTTAGCATACTTGGAATTCAAGACCTAAGGTAGGAAATTCACCCTCTTGAACTTGAATTTAAGTTGTTTCTTGCATAGTTCATGGAATATTGGAGATTAGAGTCAAGTTATAGCTTAAAGAGTTGAATTGAGAAGCAATGTGTGCATGTATGTCCATATCATTGAGTTTTGAGATCAATTACATGAAAATTTCCACATGCATGTTCATATTTTGGTTGTAGTCCATAAATTCACCATAGTTTTAAGTTCAATCTTGCATTTGATCATGTTTTGGAGCATTGGAATTCATAGGAACTCATGCATGTGATGTTCTTGCATTGTTTTTCAAGTTTCTTTGAAATTGGTGTTCAATTGGCTTACCTTTGGGCTTGATTTTACAAAATGGTCTTCAAAACATGTTGTAGTATGAGTTTTCAAGTGTTTTCCAGAAAATTGGCCCAAAATGTTGAGTTTTGATAAGTTTAATTCTTGGTTTGAGCTTTGGGAGCAAATCTGGAAATTCCAGATTTTGGCTTCCACGCTCGAGCGACCATCTTTTTGTTCAGAGCCCCGCTCGAGCGACAGAATGCTGGCTCGAGCGTAGATTGTAAGCTCTCAGGTTTTTGTGCACGCAGACGTACGCTCGAGCGACGAGACTTACGCTCGAGCGAAGAGCTATGTCTCACGCTCAAGCGAGCATCGAGCGGAGAATTTCAACAACCAGTACTTTTTGCATTTTTACAGACCGCTCAAGCGAGGGAGTCCACGCTCGAGTGACCCCTCTGTTTTGGTAAGCTCGCTCGAGCGTAGAAAGCCACGCTCGAGCGAGACCCCTGTTTCAGCAAAAATTTGAAAAGTGTTTTGAAGTACATTTTTGCATCCTCATTCCATCCTAGGCATTCCTAGGCCAAGTTTAAGACATCTTAATGAGGATAATGTTATAGAACCACACCGAGTCAAGTTAAGGGGCTAAGTTATTAATCCCAAGTGTGTAACTTAGTGTGTGTGTTCGTTCTGTAACTGTGTAGGGTTGGCACCCGAGGACGCTGACTAGCCTGTCTGTAGCCCAGTACTCTGTGAGTAACAATGTTATAAAGATACGTTCAATTACAATTATTTCTGAAGGATTGATTGCACTGCTTTCTGAAATAACACTGTTTACTGAATGAATGTTTGTCCTATTTGTAAACTATACTCATGGCATCCATAGCAACTTACTGTTACTGTTACTGCTACTGTTATAGAGATCTCTGTCAGTTCCAATATTTGGAACTACTACTGTTTACTGTCATGATAGCCATCTATTGACTGTTCGGTCTATTAAGACCTACTTGTAGACACCCCATTTTTGACCGACCTTAAGACTCAGACGTCACCGATTGAGCGCTCGGTGATATTGCATATTGCGCCCGTTCAGAAGTTTCAGAGTCTCGGCTGCGAGCCTTGCCTCCTGACTTCCGGGCTCTTTCGTGTCTTGCCTCGGTTTGCGAACCAGGCTCCGTTTTCTCTATTTTCTCTTTCCGAACGGAGGGAGAGGTCTCGTAGATCATCTCTCAATGGCCGTAGGCTACGTTTCGTGGTCGTAGGCCATTCATCCCGTTTGGAGCCCGGTTTCCGATTTTTCGGAGCCGACGGCCGTTGTGCCTCGGTTTTGGGACCGCTTAACCACCTCCGTTTGCTCCGTTTTTTTTTTGGTATACACCTCCATCCTCCATTAAAACACTTTGAGCCTGGTTTTCCAGAGGCTAGGAGCTCATCTTCTTGGTCCAAAAGCGCTGGTTCATTGGTCTACAAGGGTAAGTCTCTTGTCCCTCTCTTTTGGCTCCATTTTGTATGCTTTCTTAGCCTTTGTTCCTTGCATTTTTGGGCTCCGACCTGAACTGGAAATAGTCATATTTTGAGCTCATATCCATGTTTGATTAAGGGTCTTTCTCTGTTTGAGGTCTCCTTCTCACCCCTTGTGTTTAAACTCTCTTTTAGGCCTATTTTTGCATGATGTTTTAGGCTTATTTTTGAGCTGTTCTAGACTTGATCATAAACTGTAAAATGTCTTTTTTTGAGCCCCTCTTCAACTTTGTTGCAGGGCTCTCTTCGGTTTGAGGCCAGTAGCTACCACTTGCCTCTTTATCTTTCTTTTAGGCCTATTTTTGCATGATGTTTTAGGCTTATTTGTAAGCTGTTTCGGACTTGGTCATAAACTGTAAAATGTCTTGTTTTGAGCCCCTCTTCAACTTTGTTGAAGGGCTCTCTTCGGTTTGAGGCCAGTAGCTACCACTTGCATCTTTATCTCTCTTTTAGGCCTATTTTGGGAGGAAACTTGAATTTGAATTTCCCCCCTTTTCCTCCACTCTTTTTCCTATAAAACCAGCAGCTCCAGCTGCATTTTGGAGGTTACAAAATTGTGTTGGAGCCTTATATATATATCTCTCCCTCTCCCTCTCTTCCAAGCTTCAAAACCCCAAAGTTCTTCACCATCCATAGCTCTACACCTCTCCACTCCATACCAGCAACTTGGAGGTCATTTCCAGAGGCAAGGAGCATCATTTCTTGGTTCAAGAGCAGCTGGTCCATTGGTCTTCAAGGGTGAGCCTTTCTTCCTTCCTTTTTCTAGCCTTTTCTTGATTCATTTGTAAGCCTTGTGTGCAAGCATTTTTGGGCTCCGACCCAAACTGTATATAGTCTTATTTTTAGCTCCTTTTCATGTTTGATTAAGAACCTCTTGCTGTTTGAGGTCCCCAGCTACCACTTGCTTCTTTACCTCTCTTTTTTGGCCTTTTTTTGCATAGTATTTCAGGCCTATTTGTGAGCTGTTTTGGACTTTGTCATAAACTGAAAAATACCATTTTTTGGGTCCGTCTTCAATATTGTTGAAGGGCCCTCCTCTGTTTGAGGCCAGCAGCTATCACTTGCTTCTTTATCCCTCTTTTGGCCTTTTTTTTGCGTAATGTTTTAGGCCTACTTGGGTTTATTTTCGTGGCTTGATATAAACTGTGAAGTGTCATGTTTTGAGCCCCTCTTCAACTTTGTTGAAGGGCTCTTGGCCATTTGGGGCCGGTTGTTGCCCCTTACCTCTATTATCTCTTTTAGGGCCTTTTCTTGCATAATAGATAAGCTATATTTGTGATCACTTTTGAGACTTGTTATAAACTGTAAAAAGGCTTGTTTTGATAGTATCTTCATGTTTTATTAAGGTTCCATACTTGTTTGAGGTCATATGCTATCTTGTATGCTTGGTTGCCTCTTATTTTGAGCTTTATATCTTAGTTATTGTTGCATGCCTTGTTTGGCCCTCTAGCCACTGGAATCCAGTGGATTTCCAGTGGCTTGGCTGCTGTTTTGAGCCTCCAACTTAGAGGGGGGTGACCCCCTCTCACCTTGACTTGTTTGATGGCCATTTTGGCCTTTCAAAGCAACCCCATCTTGCATGTTTATTAGTCACATTTTGGGGCCAATTTGTTGAGTTTTTGGACCACCATATTTGATTTTCATAGTTGGTTTGGGGCTGCCATTGTTCCATCTTATATGTGCCTAAGAATCCCTTGCATGGCCCTCTAAAGCAACTCATCATTTTTGCATGCCATGGTTACATATCAGTGGTTATTTGGGCCTATTTTTATATGATTTATTCACTGATTTTTGATGGTTTGGTCAGATTCCATGTGCATCATATACTTGCCATGTAAACCATGTTTGCTAGTCGAAATTGCATGCTATTTTAGTCCATCTTGCTAACACCTTTTGGCCACACTTTAACTAGAAAAGTTCATGTTTTGGGACTGCCTTGACTCTGTCTTCACCTTTGTGTTCAAATAATGCATGCTTTGTATAGCTATAAGTCATTCCATGTGCCTAATTTCGAGTTTCGGGTTTCATCTCATGCATCGGGTGCCATATGTCATGTTTCGGGGCTGTTTAGCATCATGTTTTAGCGCTGAAATTTGCTTGTTTACATATCATGTTCCATGCCTTGCCATGCTTTGGTAGAGTGGCATTCGTGCCTTAGGTTCGGTCCTCGGTTTGCGTGCATGTGTGCACACATTTCGAGTGTCTCATTTCCATCTAATGGCCTCTTATGTGAGTGTGGCTGAGGTCCACTTGTGTTGGTGTAAGTCCATTATGCATTGCGTATGCCATTTCATTTCATAGCATTGTGTATGCTAGGTTGTATGTTAGCGCATCGTGTATGTCATGTTACCTCGTGCATCGTGTATGCCATTTCATAGCATTGTGCATGTTAGGTTGTATCTTAGTTGCATTCATGCATGTCATGCATATTGCATTGTGTTTGGGATAGGAGTTAGCCCGAGCACGGGAAACGAGGTACGTTTCGTACTCCGAGTGACGGAACGTGTCTCAATTCCCAGTCACCGACACTCCGGATTATCCATGATGGAGTCTTGGTCTTGTTGTTTTCATGTGCATTCATTCTATTTGAGTTGTGCAATTCGACTCCTCGGCCATCATGCATCGAGATGCGTGATTGGTGGCACGAGGATCGAGACATGCATACATATGTGAAAATACATTGCCATGCCCCTTCTTGCTCTCTGTTGCAGCAAATCAAAAACCAGCAGCCTTCCGGAGCTTGGCGCGCTTTCCAAGAACAATTGCAAACAGAGGCTAATTGGGGCATCGCGATGGATTCCGCGCCAAACATGCATCATTCATCATCCGGAGCGGAGTCGAGGAAGTCCCTAGCTTGCATGCTAGTTTTAATGCTTTCCTAGATTAATTTGTAAATTAATTAGGATTTTGTATTTATTCGGACTGTACTATTCATTTGGGACTGTATATTATTTATTCGGACCCTCCGCGCGAGGGCAATGTTGTAATAAGTGTGCGTGAGTGTGATGTATGTCTTCCAACCCCACGTCTTTCTTCCTTTTATTTACCAGCTTATGATGGTTAGATTAGGGCATGTTTCAATTAGCATACAGTATGATAGCATGTTTGCATTCATTCATCTGTTTTGCATGCACCGGGCTCGGCGCATCATACTAACTGCATTTGTATTTCAATTTCAAATTGAATACTTGTTAGCTGTAGCATTCCATATGCCATGTTTAGAATAGCCGAGCCTGCTATAGTTGCATTTTTGCATGTGTTGCATTAGGCATTTCTGTATATTTAGGATCATGCATGATTTCTAACGTAGTTTCTGTTTTGGCTTGGAGTACTCGGTAAGTTTTTATGCTTTAGCATCCTTGCATGCGTGTGAGTGACTGCCATGCATGCTTACCATGAGGCTATTTGCTTATGTGATATAACTGCCTGAATGCCTGTGGGTGAAGGTTGGGTTATTTGGATTGGAACAATCATCGACTGTGAGTTTTAAGCCCACTAGATAGTGGCAAAACCATTTTTTCTAAGCCCACCTGAGGGTGGCAAAATCTGCATTTTAAGCCTACTTGCGAGTAGCAAACCATCTTTCAAAAACAAACATGAAATGTTTTGTTCCAATTCAGGCGATCCGGTCTATACTTGTATGCTGTGCGCATCACATAGTAAATCTAGGCTAATAACCGGAATAAGAACACATAATGTTTTCAAAACTAGATATCATGGTTAGTAGAGGCCGATCTTTGATCGGGCGAGCGGGGGTGCTCACGAAGTGACCTTCCCCAATCGTACCCAAGTTCCCGAACCGAGGCAACTTTGGTGATGACGGACACGTGGCCTTAGGCACGAGTCAGGGTTTCCTAAATTTCCCAAAATAAAATATTTAAGTGGCGACTCTGTATTTGGCAAAGCAGTCCATGTTTGGCACTTCTTTATAAAAATCAGTTTTCTCAAAGCGATTTGCCGGATTTGGACTCTTTGGTTCAGATTAAGAACCGTGACACAAATCGAGTCCGAACTGTAGCGAGTCCCCCGCGGCTTGTTACAGTTTCTGGCGACTCTGCTGGGGATTTAGAGAACTTGACTCGAACTCATGATATCTGGTTTTGACTACACTTATGTGTTTTTTTGCATTGCATTTGCATTGGTGCGCCTAGGACACCGTGTTTGCCATCTGCTATTCCTGAACGGTTTGCCGGAGGCTTGTCTTGTCAAGGCATGACCATAAGGCTGACCGGTTGTGGGCTCTGCCAGTATGGGAACACAAACCCCGGTTTTACCGGGGCACCCTTTTGACCATTCGACCTAGTGCATATCGAAATCCGTAGTGACCATTCCAAACTAGGACAGGTTGCTTACCCGATATAGGTTGTTTGAAACCGCTGCGTGCGTAGTGAAACCCTAGCTCCTGACAAAATAGGACAGGGAAACCCTACCCCAACATAGGGGTGTTTTGGCTCTCACTTGTCTGCTATGTGCTTTTAGAGTGCGTCTCTATAGGAATGCATGTATCAGTCTACAAGTTTGGGCATCAGGCCTGCGGGCACCAGTTCAGTAGTTTGGGCATCAGGCCTGCGGGCACCAGTTTAGTACTTTGAGAATCAGTTTACCTGAGGGTATCAGTTTACGGGCAGAATTCTGTAGGGGCACAGTCATTCAGCCCGCTCATATGGGTTATCGTGAAATCAGGCTGAGATGCTGCATGTTTTCTCTTTTGCTAGGTAGTCCTGGAACTACAGCTTCAGAAGGCTTCGATATCCCCGGGTACATTGGACTAGTGCTGATAGACTTTGTCAGGTCAGAGATTCAATTCAAGGGCAACCAGTGTTCTTTCGCTGAGGCAAGGCAAAGAAGGGCCAGACAGGGTTCATTGGTTCATCTGATCCACAGTCACCAGTCACATCATCAGTAGACCCGTGATGGCACAGGGTTCGGAAGAATTTGTGGCCGTAATAGCAGCGCTAAATCAGGGAACTGCCATGCAGGCTGAGACCAGTATTGAAACGCAGCGCCCATCTGGGGCATCTGCCTCACATCCAGCTTTGGGACCCCAGCCGAACTTTGACCCACTTCCGCCAGCTGAAGATTTGCAGGGTCCAGATCCTCGAGAAGGGTTGGCTCAAGCCCGAGTTTTCAGACCCTTGGTGCAGCCTAATGAGAGGCTTTATCCCCTTGATGTTAATGAGCTCGATCTGACCGCAGTGAAAATTGCAAACCTTGAGAAGCAATTCAAAAAGGCACATGGCCTTAACTCCATTCCCGACATTGAGGATGGGTACACCGAGGCTGCCGTACGGCTCCCAGACAGATTCAAAATGCCACATATTGACCGTTTCGACGGGTCTGGAGATCCTATGGTACATATCCGGCTTTTCTTGGATATCCTGAAGCCGATGGGTCTGACTAAGCCACAAAAACTCTCTCTGTATGGAAGAACCCTGTCGGGTGTAGCAGCCACTTGGTACGCTAAGTTGGAGAATACAGTGAAGCAAAACTGGGAAGAATTGGCTGAGGCCTTTGTTGATCAGTATTCTTACAATACCCAAGTTGAAATGACCATCCAAGAGCTTGAAGCAACCCGCCAGAACCCAACAGAGCCTTTTGTGGAATTTATTGCGAGATGGAGAGCAAAGGCAGCACAGATGACAGATCGTCGCCCTTCTGAGAGGGATCAAGTGCAGATGATGGTGCGAAACCTCGAGCATGATATGTTGCAAAAATTGATAGTCGCTCCACTATTCACTTTCAAAAGTTTGCATGAACTGGGGGTTCAGGTCGAGAATGCGTTCAACAGTGGGATCATTCCCAGAACAAGGGAACCGACAAGGAGGGTGATTTCAAGAAGTACCAATGCCGGAAGTAGCACTATTCCCGAACCCACTGAAATCAATACAGTCACCACAGCCAACCCTTTTGCCAAACCAAGCCTACAAACAACCAGCCCAGCCCGAGCTCAGGGCAGAACTTTCACCCCTCTCCATATGAGCCTGACTAGCGCACTAAAAGTCCTGATGGAAAGAGGGCATCTCAAACCCTCGATCCTCAACCTCTGCCTGACCCACTCCCAGCTAGACATAACCCCTCCAAGTACTGTATGTACCATCAGCAGCGCGGTCATGGCACCGACCGTTGCTACCGCCTTCGTCATGAGGTCCAAAATCTCATCGACAACCGGACGATAGCTCCACCCTCAGACCCCAACGACCAAACATCTCTTGCCTACCTCAATCTCATCCATATACTACCATCCACCTATGACCCCAGCATATACATCACCCCGGCCCATCTACCCAAGCCTGAGGTGTTTATCCCAGAAAGCATGGACTTATGCATGATGGATGCACCTAGACCTCAATCATCTCAAACCCGTGAGCCCACTACTTTTGAGCTAAAGAGAATGATCGAAGATCTTCAAAGAACTGTGACCGATCTGGCCTCCGGGACATTGGCTCCATCATCGACCACACCACATACTGGGAATTTCATGTCAAAAGGCCCCCCAGTCTTGGGACGGGCTGCATTTGAGGAAGGCCAATCCCTTGGCAAAGGGGAGGCGAGTGGAAAGAACAAGGTAGGGGCGGGCATGGATCCCCATGAACATCTTCTGTTGGCTGTTGAGGCTTTGAAAGCCGAGGGACTGAACAAAGAGCAAGTGCTCGCAGTTGTTGCAAAAACTGTGGACGACATTTTCGCCACTCAAGTTGGGGGCAGTTTGAATCAAGGGGCAAGCCGGGAGAAGGGTCGTTGTATCAGAAACGTTCCTTTCAGCTATAATCCTGCACTCGGAAGAAATCAACAAACCAGGCCAGCACCTGCCAATCCCTTCGCTGGTGCGCCCAGCAAAAATCCACAAACCTTGAAGTACCAACCCCGAGGTCGGAGGGTCTTCCATGCCCTCTATATGCCTTTGTCCAAAGCTCTCCAAATCCTTGTTGGACAAGGCCATCTCAAACCCCTTGAGCCTCGGCCTCTCCCGAACCCTCTTCCGGCTACGCATGATGCTACCCAGTACTGCGCATACCATCACAAACCGGTCATGACACTGACAGTTGCTTTCGTCTACGCCATGATGTACAAGATCTGTTTGACAACGGGTCATCCCGGCGCGCGTCTATCGGCACGACAGTAACTATATGTCTATCGGCACTCGACCACTGAACCGTGGGGGTAATGTGACTATGTGATCGGGGGATGAACCACCTGCGGATGCGCACTCGATTTACTCCAGATATGGTGTATGGCACGCACTGTTTTGAGCATTTGTGAATACCACTTTTTATGCTTTCTGACTTGGGTATTGAGTCAGTCTTGTTGTTTTGTACAAAGTTAGTCTTTTCTTACTGAGTCAGTAGGGTCTGTCTTGGTGTATCGAGTCAGTTCCTGTTGTACGAAGGTCGGGTGATTCCGGGGGGTGTTACCTCGGACGTCACCATTGTTTCGCGTTTGTCTTTTCGTTTTCTTTTGAGTCTGTTTCTGCCTTGGAGCCAGTAATGCCAACAGATTTGAATGAACAGCAGTGATTTTCACGCTCTCGCGTTTGCTTCTGCCTTGTGCCAGTTATGCCGGAAGTTCTGAATGAGATGGCAGTATTTGACTAAGAATTCTATCTTTTTCTGTGCCTTGAAGTCATTGTAATGACCTGAGTTTTTCAAAACTTTTTGAACACTGCGGTGAAACACAAGAGAGAGGAGGATTCCTCGGGATTTGCAAAATTTTGATCAAATGAGAGAAAGAGAGGCGTGCTAAGCCCTTAATGAATGAAATCATGCTTGTTAGTGTGAGAACTGGGAAGGATCCTGGCTTGATCCAGATTGGTTTCACACTGTTTTCTTCAGCGCGAGCGACTGGTCGCTTTCTTAAAAGATTTCAAAAAAAATGTTTTGCGCGGTCCTGCGAAGACCTGTGTAGAATCGCTCTTGGGATTGTGCAGCTTAGGATCGCTCTCAGCCTCGAGACTCGACCCCTCTGCTTTCAAAACCTTGAACTTGGATTCAGAGTGTTCAACGGTCAACTACAATGTGAGGCCTGTGTGGCCAGATTCAAAGCAGCCCTCGAACAAGAGGCAAGAAAGTCAGATCAAGAAGACCAGATGTCATCAAAAGAAGCTTGCAAAACTAGATCAGAAGCCCTTGGAACTAGGGGCAAAGAATTTCAAATGTGCTCGAAGAGCCGAAGATGGATCATTCCACAAATCAAAGAAGGTGACAAGAATGCCAAATCCCAGAGGGAGGAAGAAGAAAGCATTGCTGAGGGATAACGAGTTCCTCCACAACACTAGAGGCAAATTCAGCCCCCGTTGGATGGACTCCTACACCGTCAGCGAACAGCAGCCACTCTCTTGGATTCAGACGGATTCGAGATCTCAGAACCATTTGACATGGACAAAGCTACACTTTTACCCTTGAGAGGCTCGCTGGGCTGAAAACCTGGAAGGGCGACCCAGGCAAAAGTTAGAGCAAGAAAAGAAGAAAAGAACCAAAAAAAAAAGAGAAAACAAAAGAAAAAAAAAAAAAAAGAAAATGCAAAGAAAAGATGAAAAAAAGAAATGAAAAGAATTGAAAAGAAGAAAAACAAAGCTCGCAAGGTTGAAAACCCGCAACAGGCGCCTTGGCAAAAGTTAGAGCATAAAAAGGAGAGGTTAAATACCCGAGTGTACCTTAACCCCGAACTACGTGAGGCTTGATTCCCATCTTTGGGATACGTAGGCAACTTCATTCTGAATGTCCAGCCGTAAAACACTTCAAAATTCGACTGTGTCCATGTAATGGTTTTGATCATCTTTGCTTTCTCTGAATCCGAGAATTTGGTTGTGTTCGTCGTCACTCTGAGGACTGACTACAATGCGCCGCGGTGCTATCCAAACAAGGGGCAACTTTCGTTGCCATTCAATGCACTGCGATGCCGTTCAAACAAGGGGCAACTTTCCGTTGCCATGCAGCTCTCTTCAAGCACGGGGCAATTTTCCTTTGGATTCGAGGTTGTGCATCTCAGGAGTAGGTTTCGTGCTCGTTGAGCAGTGGCCGTTTGCAAAAATAGTTTTTGAGAATTTTTAATGAGGTTGACTAATTTTCTCTAAAAATTATTCCATTTTTCCAAAACTGGACCATTTCTTGGACCCCAAAAAGGAAAAATTTCAGTGCTCACAACCTAACTTGCATGATTTTAAATCAGAAAATTGAACAAGCATGTTAATCTAACTCTCATTTTGGTCAAAATTGTCTTAGTAGAAAGCCAAAAACAAAAAAATGGTCGAAATGATGAACTAGGGGCACAGTTGAGTCAGGTGTTCTGTCTTTTTCCCATTGCCACAATACTTGCCAAGAAGGGCACTCTACCTGCCAGAAAAGGGCACAACTGAAGTTAACAGCAAAAGGGCTGAAAGCTCTCTCACCTTCCGAGCAACGAGGTATCAAGCCCAGTGCGAGCACGAACTGGAATGGATCAAGATATTCCACTCCCTTATCTGGACAGATCTGATCACGTCCAAACTCCCTAGCAGAGCATCGTCAACCGATGTTAGCTGCAGATTTGCTACACACCCAGTTGTAGCACAGCCCCTCTGTGGGAGAAACTCACTAGTTGCGTGCAGAAGAAGAAGAATCTAGCGGAATGCTAGGGGCAAGAGCCCACAACTTTCTGTTTATCCATCAACCACCCAGGGGAGGGATTTAAAATGAGAGATTGAAGAATAGAGAGGTGTGCGCTGAGAGAAAAAGTGAGGAAAGGGCTTTTTCAGAAAAAGAGCCTGAGAGCCAAGTGGTGTGAGAATCACAAATAAGAAAGGGTGGGAAACAATACCCGGAGAAACTGGCTCCGTGCACCAAGAGGTCTCTCGCCTTGTGTAACACACTGAGTGTTGTGTTTGTGCGTCTTGTTTGTCTCGTTTCTTGTTTTGAGTCGTTTGAGTGTCAACAGATGTGTTTAGGTCTTTTACTTTTTCCTTGTTTTTCTTTGTTGAGTTGTGTTTAGGTCGTTCTACTTTTGTTTTCCATTGTTGAGTCGTTTTGGCTGTGGTCAGTTGTAGGCTCAATACCCGGTTGAGACCCTTTCTCATTTCTCAATTTCAACAAAATCATTTTGTGCTCAGAGTGCCGTGTCGTTCTCCACATTTGTGCAAAAGAGGATCAGTTCTTTCATAAAGCCGCAGGGTTCAACCCAGGTCATGTCAGAATAGTAAAACAAGGACCTATCTGAAGCTATTTAGGTTCCAGACTGCAAAGCAAAAGAAAAGAGGGAAAATTTGGAGCATCTTAGCATGTTTCAACTTTAGCAAAATCCGAGACTGCATTCCAGGTGCACCTTCTCAGGCCTCGCTATTTCTCTGGAGTATGAGTGTGTCTTGACCCCAAGTGTAAGCCTGCTTCAAGTCAGAATGGCAGTCCAAGCAGCACCCGAGGGTTTCACATGCAGATGTTATCTCTCGCCAATATGAACATGGTGTGCCCTTTTTGAGCTGAGTGAGTTGCGAAGTCCTTTAAGAGGCAAATCAGAGGCACCAGAGTACATATTTGATGCTCCTCTATTGCATAGAATGTGAACTTCATATACACTGTTGTGCATGCGTGCCGCGCATCGTTATGATTTATGCATAGAATATGCTTGCTTTCGATTCCGCATAGAATATGCTTTGCTTGTTTCATGCATAGAGTATGCTTGCTTTCAATATTGCATAGAATGTGCTTCCATACTTGCATAGAAAATGCTCGTATCTTTTGCATGGAAAATGCCCCCATACTTGCATAGAAGATGCATTTTATCGCACTTTCTTGTGCATTTTATCTCGCTCGCACTGTCTTGTGCACTTATACTTTGTATCTCACTAGCACTGTCTTGTGCATCTTGTGGTTGTATCTCACTCGCACTATCTTGTGCATTTCAAATCACTCGCGCTGTTTAAGCGTATCGCACTGTCTTGTGCATTTCAAATCACTCGCGCTGTTTAAGCGTATCGCACTGTTTTGTGCATTTCTAATCACTCGCGCTGTTTAGCGTATCGCACTGTTTTGTGCATTTCTAATCACTCGCGCTGTTTAGCGTATCGCATTGTTTTGTGCATTTCTAATCATTCGCGCTATTTTGCGCACCTCAATCGCACTGTCTTGTGCAGTTTACATTCGCGCTATTTTGCGCATCGCACTATTCTGTGCAGTTTATCACTCGCGCTATTTTGCGCACCACAATCGCACTGTTTTGTGCAGTTTATCATTCGCGCTATTTTACGCACCTCCATCGCACTGTCTTGTGCATTGCATTCATCGCGCTATTTTGTGCTTTGCATATCACATCGCACTATCTTGTGCATTTCAAATCAATCGCGCTGTTTAGCGTATCGCACTATTTTGTGCATTGTATCATTCGCGCTATCTTGCACACCTCACCTGCACTTGTTAGTGTATTGCATCGCGCTATCTTGCGCCGTGACCATTACTTGCATTGTGCATGCATTTTATCGCGCTATCTTGCGCACCTCACCTTCTGTATCACACTGTTTTGTGCATTACCCTACTCGCACTGTTTTGTGCACCTTTAGCTCGCACTGTCTTGTGCACTCACCTGGTCTAGAGACCTTAAATC
>JAPPVO010000059.1:133505005-133550976 GCA_030407325.1 Camellia japonica | reverse complement strand
GGAGTAAAATGATGTTTAGAGTGAGAGAGAAATGCCCCAAATGTGATACATACATAGCCAAAAAGAGAAAAAAAAAAAAAAGAGATTTGGACTGCCCGCACCCCGCACGTGCGGAGCCTACTTCCCGCACGTGCGGCCTTCATCCCCACACGTGCGGCCATCTCCTCCGCCCCTCACTCCGCACCTGCTTATTAGGCAGTGTGCAACCCTCCCAACTCACCCTTCCTCACACGTGCGGCCCCATCCCGCACGTGCGGCTCAAGGCCCTGCACGTGCGGCCCTGGCGCAGCAGCCCAGAGTTTTTCTGGTGCACTCCCAGGCACTCCGAACTTTGCCGTGCACCCTCCAAACAAGTGAAATTCAACACCGAATAAACAAGAACAAGAATTCATTTGAGGAAGACTTTCGGACATCACAAACCCAATAAAAACAAAAGTGAAGTGATGTAAAACGAAACCGGTCATCACATATTTTTATTGGTTGAATTTGAATCTTTGCCTCCATATATATTTTTATTATGAAGGGTGTTGCATTTTCTTTGTATTACAGAACATTGGCTGGTGTGCTTAATTTGTTATTTGACATTTTTTTTTTGTGTTGTAAAACATTGGCTGATGTGCTTAATTTGTTGTTTATTTTTTTCTATTGCAGAACATTGGCTGGCGTATTTCGTCTGATTTTTATTATATGTTTCTGTGTTGTAGGACTTACATTTTGTTGTTTATTTAAAATCTTATACTTTTGTTGTGCTTGAATTTTACGTAGCATTTATGTGTTTGCTTTTCACTATTTCGTTTACCTATAAATTTGGAAAATTTATTTTTAAATTGATTTATTCACCAAGTAGTATACAATTTATTTATTTTTCATTTATTTAATTTTCTACACAATAAACTGACCACCAAACCATAAAAATTGGTAGATTTCAACCATTATATTAAAATTAATGCAAAACTATAGCCATGAGATCTCTCTTCTTTATTTCAACCAAAACTCACTATCTAAAAAAATGAGGAATATAGAAATTTATTTGGGTACTGTTATTGGCCAGGATAATAAAATGCTTATTTTCTATTGCAAATTGCAGGTGGATTACATAAACAAAAATACTACAATAGTAAATATTTGGTGATATGGTCTTTGTTTGCATTTGTGTCATCACTATTTTTACGTTTTTTTGGCCAAGGTAATAATTGTGTCATCACTATTTTCACATTTTTCTTGATGAATTGTAGCAATTTCCATCACATTTCCTCCACCAGTACTAATCATGGACCATACCATTTTTTGCCTTTTAAATTTCTATTTGACAAACAAAAATGCAACTATTTTTTCTTTGACAATTTGAGTTCAAATACTATATCAATTACAATGATATTATTGAAACTTGTGTAGACACCCCATTTTTGACCATCCTTAAGACTTGGGGGCCACTGATTGTTTGCTTGGTGATGAAAGGTGTACAGTGCAAAGGTTCAATTTCTTTGACAAGAGGAGAGTCAAATCCTAACCTCACACCCCATTTTGGACCAAAGCTATTTTGAATGGTTTTTAGACCTTAAAACCCTCTATTTCAAAATATTTTTGAAATAAAGTTCCTACGATGTTCCAACGCTCGCATTTTGTTAAATGTTGCGCTTTTCAGTAAATCGGGCAAGGGCAAAGTGGAAATGATTGAAAGAGAGGTGAACTCTTTGAAAATTCTTTCAAAACATCTTGGTTAGAGGTTTGGAGTTGAAGAAAAGAGGAGAGGAGAGAAGAAAGCAAGTTGGGGAAGAAGTTGGGCATGAATTGTTAAAAGAGAGTCGAGCAGCCCTCGCTAAATAAGGCCTATCCTTTTGTATACTTGGATTTAAGCTATGAGGCCACCACTGTTGGAAAGAAGACTTACGGAGCTTCATTTTACACTCAAGAATCTCCTAAAGCCGAGTTCGGATGGGGGAGATATGGTCAGTTGAAGTTGGGCATCAAACCGGTTAGGACCAAAACTGAGCAGTCTTCACTAAAACAAGCATAACTTTTTGCACACTTGGAATTTTAATGTGAGGTTGCCACCATTGGAAATCTTACTTCCGGGGCTTCAATTTAGACACAAGAATGACCTGAAAAGGAGTCCAGATGAAGGAGTTATGCCCGTTTGAAGTTGGACCTGCAGAGCAGAATTTGCAATCGGCCACGGAAGTGGTCGGTCGGCCAACAAAGTAGTAGGTCGGCCAAAAAGATGGCCGGTCTCCAGCTGTTTTCCAAATGCTCTAGCTGTCTTTATAATCAGATATTTCGACCAAATGCTCTCTTTTTGCTATATATGGAGCCATATCACTCATTTTGGAAAAAGAGAACAAGTTAACAAGTTTGGGAGCTTCTCACACTAAAATCCTCTCTCTCTAGAAGATTTGTGAGCAAATGCTCCCCTCTCTCTAGAATTCTCTTCCTCTCCTCTTGTTTTAGGCTTGAAAGTGAGAATTCCCTACATATTTGCATACACTTCCTTAACCAAAGTTGTATATCTTTGGGCTGAGGTCCCTTGGAACTTATTTTTGGGCTGTTGAAAGGTCATTTGAGCCAAGAAAGTGGCTGTTTTGCTGCTGTGCTTCAAAGGTAATCACTTATCCCTCTTAGCTTGTTTTGCATACTAGCTTTGCCATAGTTTTTAACTACTTTGGGGCTATTTTTTGGGGTGGTGTTGAACTACAAAAACCTCTATTTTTCAATCCTAAAATTGGTGGTTTAAGCCTTGTTTGGCGAGGGGGTGTTTCCCTCTCTTTGCTTCTTGGCTTGTAAAGTCTTTTGAGCCATCTCTCAAAGCATTTCAAACAACCGGTTTTTTTTGCCCTTTAACCACTGAATTCCAGAGAAATTTCAGTGGTGGAAAGGTGGTTTTGAGGTCCAAAATGGGAGGGGGTGGTCCCTTCTCCTCTTGTCTTGTTTGCATGTGTTGATGGCCTATCAAATGAGCATGTTTTTCTACCCTTTTGAAGCTTGGTTTAAGCATGTTTTTGCCACTGATTTGCCATGTTATAACTCTGTTTTTGGCTGATTTGGCCATTTGTTGCTTGTATTTTGCACTTATAGTGTAATCCTACTTATTGGCCTAGCATGACTCATGAGTTAGCCCATTAACCTGGCATGCATTAGCTCTACTCCAGCATGTTTTTGGTGTTATTTTGGCATGCTTTAACTCTGATTTTGGTTGGTTGGGTCACCTCTTGCTTGATTTTTGTACTTATAGTGCAATCATGCTCACTAGCTTTACATACTTGATGTTTTGGCCTTTCATTCTAACTTGTCTTGGCTATACTCCAGCATGTTTTTGGCATTGTTTTGACATGCTTTAGGACTGTTTTGAGTGGTCTTGGCTTTTTGGGGCTTGCTTTGTATAGCTATAGTGTAAATCGCCTTAACTAGTTTTGCGTTTTAGGACCCCTAGCATGCTTTGCTTGTGATGTTTCCATGCCATAACATCATTTAGCATGTAATTTCAGAGTATATAACATTGTCATACTCTCACATATTTCACTTTTTAATGGCTTTTGAGAGTTGTGCCTTATGCCTTGCTTGCGAGCCAATATGCGAGCATGTTTTTCTTGCCACTTGTGCTTCAATTCCAGCATGTTTTCGCTACTGATTTAGCATGATTTAGCTCTGTTTTGAGCTGGTTTGGTCGTTTGAGCTTGATGTTGCATGCTCATAGTGTAATGCACTTCACTAGCTTTGGTGTTTTTGGCCTTTTAGCATGCCTTGCATGCATTGCTCGCATGATTTAGTGTCTTTTGCATGCCATTTCAGTGCTGAAATTTCTACAATCTTCCTCCATGCTTCACTCTTTCATTTGCTTTGAAAGTGGTCTTAAGCCTCTTGTTGGCTTGAGCATGGAATTGAGGCTCTCATGCCTAATGGTTTTAGCCTTCTCTTGAGGGTTTTTACTAACCAAAAGCATGAGGCTTCTTTCATGCTCAAGGTGTTTGTGGCTGAGGCCATCTTTCCGATTAAAGGACTTTCACATTGAATTTAACCGGTTAAAGGACTAATTGGTAAGCTAAAATGTGTAAACAAAATGAGTAAAGTAAAACTTATGCAAGATAAGCATGTTGTTTTTTTGCATGTGTTTGGATCAGACGTTAATCCAAACACAAGAAATGTGGGACGTTTCATACTCAAAGTGATGAAACGTGTCACAATTCTTGGTCGTTGTCACCCTTGATCATGCATGATAGGGTGGCAGCCTTTCGAGTCTAATGTGTACATTCACTAAACTTGTACAAGCTTGGTTCTTTGGCCACCACGCATTGAAAATGCTTGGTTGGTGGCTTGAGAGCCAAGTGCTACACTCCTTTGAGCTTGAGACATGATAAGGAGTGCAGTAGTACACACATTTCCTTGCAAATACATTGCCATGCCTCTGTTTGCTCTCTGTTACAGCAAAAGGAGGAATTTTAGGGAATCAGTGGCCGATCGACCAAATGTTCTAGCCAACTAGCCACCCAAGCCAGCCGACCGACCATCAATGTTGGCCGATGGCCACCATTTCTAGCCGATCATCTCTCAGTATGTTCTTAAGAGCAAATAGAAGTAATCTGGAGGTTGACACAATTTTCAGAGGTCCAAAGATGTGCAAACAAAGGCTTCTAGAGGCAAGGCGGTGGATTTCCGGGAGGACGCAACCGAGCATGCATATCTCCCTCGCCCGCGAGGCCATTTATCGTTTTGTTTGCTAGTTGTCGTTAATTACATGTGCTGTAATTAATTTAGCTTAGTTCATGTTGTAATATTCTAATTAGTCTAATTAGTTAGATTAGCTAGTTATTCAATTCAGGTTGTAATAATTAATTAGTTAGAATAGTTAGTTAATTAGTTGGTTTGTAATAAGTAGCTTAGCGTAGCTAGTTAGCTTATTCATTCGGAGCCTCCTCCGAGAGGGCACAATGTTGTAATAAGCGTGCGTGTGTGTGTGCATGTCTCCCAACCCCCACTTCTTTCTCCCTTTTACTTATCTGCTTTTGATGGTTAGTTTAGGGCATATTTCGATTAGCATACCTTATACTTGCTTGCGTGCATCATTCATTTGTCTTGCATGCATCGGGCTCGGTGCATCATTCAAATTGCATTGTATTTCAATACACTTATTTGAATACATGTATCAATTGTTGCATCTCATATGTTATCTTAGATAGCCAAGCCTATTTAATTGCATAATTGCATGTGTTGCATTAGGCATTTTAGTATAGTTAGGATCATGCATGATTTCTAACTAATTCCCTGTTTTGGCTCGAAGTACACTGTAAGTGTTTACGCTTTAGCATAATTGCATGTGTGTGAGTGTTGCCATGACAGCATGCTTGCCATGAGGCTACTTGCTTAAATGATTAACTGCATGAATGCCTGTGGGTGGAGGCTTGATTGCCTGAATTGGGACAATTCATCAAATGCGAGTTTTAAGCCCACTTTGCGAAGTGGCAAAATCTTATTTTCAAGCCCACTTGAGGGTGGCAAATTCGCGCTTTAGCTTACTTGCGAGTAGCACTTTCAAACCATTTTCAAAAACAAACATGAGTTGTTTTGTTCCAATTCTCGTGATCGAGTCTATACTTGTATGCTGTGCGCATCACATAGTAAGATTAGCTAATAAACGGAATAAAAACACATGGTTTATAAAACAACATATCATGCTTAGTAGAGACCGATCCTTTGATCGAGCGAGCGAGGGTGCTCATTTCAAGACCTTCCCCTCTCGTACCCAAGTTTCCGAGCCGAGGCAACTTTGGTGATGACGGACACGTGGCCTTAGGCACGAGTCAGGGTTTCCTAAATTTCCCAAAATAAAATATTTAGGTGGTGACTCTGTAATCTGGCAAAGCAGTCCATGTTTGGCGCTTTTTATTCAAAATCAATTTTCCAAAACGATTTGCCGGATTTGGACTCTTTGGTGTTTATCAATCTCATATTGCACTTTGTGAGATTAGATTCAGAATCGCGACAGGAGTCTGAACTGTAGTAGCTATGAACCCAAATCCGTGCCCTCTCCGAAAGGGGGGGGCACGGAGGAAGTTCGGGCATTCTACAGTTTTCTGGCGACTCTGCTGGGGATTTAGAGAACTTGACTCGGACATCATGATATGTTATTTTATCTACACTTATGTGTTTCTTTGCATTGCATTTGCATTGGTGCGCTTAAGTCACAGTGTTTGCCATCTGTTATTCCTGAACGGTTTACCGGCGGCTTGCTTGGAAAAACGTGCCATAAAGCTGACCGGTTACGGGCTCTGCCACGATGGGAACCCAAACCTTGGTTTTGCCGAGGCACCCTATTTGACCATTCGACCTAGTTGCATATCGGAAGCCTTAGAGACTGTTCCAAACTAGGACAGGTTGTTTACCCGAATGTAGGTTGTTTGAAACCGCATGCGTGCGTAATGAAACCCTAGCTCTTGACAAAATAGGATAGGAAAACCCTACCCCACCATAGGTGTGTTTTGGCTCTCACTTGCTTGCTACGTGCTGTTAGGGTGTGTCTCTACAGGAATGCATGTATCAGTTGCAAGTCTGAGTATCAGTCTGAGGGCATCTGTGTTTGAGAATATCAGTTTTGAGGCAGAAAATTTTAGGGCAGAATTTAGTAGAGAGCACAGTCATTCAACTATGCTCATATCTGTTCTAGTGAAATCAAGCTGAGATGCTGCTTGTTTTCTCTTTTGCTAGGTAGTCCTGGAACTATAGCTTCAGAAGGTTCCGATATCCCCCGGGTACTCCGGACTTGTATCAATAGACTTTGTCAGGTCGGAATTGGTTCAGAAGCAACCTGTGTTTACCTCACCCCCATCGGTTACAAAACGAGAGAGGTTCAGGCAGAATTCATTAGTGTAGTTTCTCCAGCAGTCACCCCTCAATTCACTTGGGTCTAGTTTGGTCTGGGAACAGTTGTCTGCATTCAGCTCAGCACGAGATCAATCACCCATTCCCATGGCTCAGTATCCCCCAGCCAGTGTGGAAGAACAGATACAACACCTGCAACAGACAATCGAAGCACTACAGCAGGACATAGTCCGTCAGGCTGAAGTCACGGCTCGTCAGGCCAAAGTGATAACCTGGCTACAACAACAACAGCCACAGTCGGCCGCGGCTTCTACATCTCATACACCTCCTATAGGTAACCCGATATCCAGAGCCATTGCCCACACTGCTAATGTCCAAGAGACTCAGGGCAATCCAGCGGAGCCAATCCCAGAACAGGCCTCGAAAGCTCCTGTTTATCAAACCAAAGCTCCGTTTGAATTTGAGGTGACCCAACTACACTTAAAGTTAATAAACTGGAGAAGTTATTCAAACGAGCACAAGGAGTGAACTCCATCCCAGATTTAGAAGACGAGTATGCTGAATCTGCAGTTACCTTACCGAAGCGGTTTAAAATGCCGCATATCGACCGCTTCGATGGCTCTGAAGACCCAATGGTGCATCTCTACCTGTTTTCTGATATCTTGAGGCCAATGGGTTTGACCTCGACCCAGAAGTTGTCTCTCTTTGGCCGAACCATGTCTGGGATAGCCGCAATCTGGTATGCGAAATTGGAGAACTCCATGAAACAGAACAGGGAAAAGATGGTTGAGGCCTTCATCGCTCAATACTCCTACAACACACAGATCGAGGTCACAACTCGTGATCTCGAAGTCACCCGTCAAGAGCCAAATGAGGGTTTCTTAGAGTTCGTGACGAGATGGAGAGCAAAAGCCTCGATGGTGACTACAAGGCCTTCCGACAAAGATCAGATCAGGATGATTGTTCGGAATTTGCATAGCAATTTGCTGCAAAAGATGATCGTCCTACCTTTGTTTACCTCCCCAGACCTTCATGAAATGGGGGTTCAAATCGAGGATGCTGACAAGGGATCTTTGTGGAAGATAATGAGCCTTTGAAGAAAAATGTTGTTCACAGTTCCAATGCTACTACTGATGGTAGCACAGCTGCGAAATGCTCAGAAGTAGACACTATCACCACTTCCCTCAATGGCCAAAAACCAACCACTTCAACTTGGCCCCAAGCCTGAAATTTCCATCCTCTTTACATGAGTCTCTCTCAAGCTTTGAAAATGCTGCGAGAAGAAGGGTACCTAGAGCTCTTAGAACCTCAATCCCTTCCAAATCCTCTTCCACCAAGATATGACCCAGCTAAATACTGTGCCTATCATCAACAACACGGTCATGATACAAACCATTGCATTCGCCTCCGTCATAAGATTCAGGATCTTATTGACGAAGAAACCATAGCTCCACCAAAAGAACCTCGGGCTAGTCCTGACCCGTCACCTCTACATCTCAATCTAATCCACACACTGCCATTCACCTTTGACCCCAGTGTATACATCTGTAGACACCCCATTTTTGATCGACCTTAAGACTCAGACGTCATCGATTGAGCGCTCGGTGATGGTGCATGTTGTGCACGTTTTGAGGTTTCGGTGTTTTAGCTGAGAGCCTTGCCTCTGGGCCTCGGAACTCTTTGTGCTTTGGCTCGGTTTGCGGACCAAGTCTTGTTTTCCCTTCCCAGAGAGAGGGAGTGGTCTTGTAGATCATCTCTCTATGGTCGTAGACTACTTTTCGTGGTCGTAGGCCACTTTTCCTATTTGGAGACTAGTTTCCGGTTTTTGGAGCCTTTGGTCGCGCGCCTTGTCTCGGGACCGCTTAACATTCTCCGTTTGGCGTGGTTTTTGAACCACACGTTATTGCCCCTGCCTAGAGGAACACTGTGGTCCGGGAGACCACTTTTGTGGTTGCATACCACTTTTGATGCTCGTCAGCTAGTTTTCAGGGCATTTGGCCGCGTGTTTCGCCTCCCGATTTCTCGTCTTGCATCCGCTTTGGTTTCTTTTTGGTACAAACCTTATTTTCCTTGTTTGGAGGTGGTACAAGGGTGGGAGACTAGTATTTCTCCTTGGAGACCACTTTTCCTTTTTCCAGCTAGTTTTCTTGTCAGATAACTGGCTTTCTTAGTCTTTGGACCATCTTTTCTGGTCGGCCACCACACCACCACCTTGCATTTAGTGTGTTGACCTCTCCCACCTATGGCCGACCAGTTTTTGCTCTGGTTGACCACTTAAAGTGATCGGCTGCTTTTTGGCACCTTTTTGGAGATATTTTGGGACAGCTGGCACAGCTGGAAAGCATTTGAGCCATCCTCCATACACGTGTATGGAGGGATGGCATTCAAGCTTAGCTTCTCCAAGAAGCTTTGGCTTTCCTCTTCTGTAAGAGGGAGCCTCCTCCTCCCTCCTCCAGGTTCAGAAAATCTGAGGGAAGATGATAGATATAGTGTTGTATTTATATTGCCTTGTTTGCTTCATTTTTATGCCTTAAAGTGTAGATTTGTCTTACTTTAACACACAAACACACACTCAAACACCATCCTTTTGCTACTGAGGTGCTTAGGGGCTGATTTTGGTGTTCTTGGGTCGTCTTGAGCTTGAAAAACCTACTGGAGTTGTAGTTATAAAGAGGGTCTTCAAGGGTGAGCTTTTGACCTTTAAATCCCCCTTTCTTGCTTAAGCTTTTAGCCTATCTTGCACGATGTTTTAAGCTTGAATTATAACTGATAAAATTTCTGTTTTTGCATGCTTTTGATCTTTGTTTAAGATCACTTTTGTGTTTGGAGTTGTTTACCCCCTCTTAGGCCTTGTTTGGCCTTGTTTTTTAGCCTTTTTTGTGAGCTTCGGGACCACCTTGTTTTGGCCTTCTCACCACTGAAATCCAGAGGGATTTCAGTGGTGGGGATGGTGTTTTAAGGTCCTAAGAAGGGGAGGGCCATCCCCTCTCCTTGTATCTTCAATACATGCCTTAATATGCCTCATGTTTGAGCATCTTTACTAAGTGTATGTTGACCATATCTTAGCTTGTATTTGTGGTTATTTTGCTGTGGCATACCACCGTTTTTGCTTAGCTTGGTCACTCCATGCATGGTTAATACACTTGTAGTGTAAATCATA
This sequence comes from Camellia japonica, assembly GCA_030407325.1. Classification (NCBI taxonomy): domain Eukaryota; kingdom Viridiplantae; phylum Streptophyta; class Magnoliopsida; order Ericales; family Theaceae; genus Camellia; species Camellia japonica. The sequence goes on along the minus strand of JAPPVO010000059.1, from coordinate 133,541,006 downwards.
CAAACTAGCTTTGTATGCTTCATGAAGTAGCATGTTATTCTAGCTTGTTTTCTTTCCATTTTAGCATGTTTTTGGTGATGTTTTGCCATGTCATGACTCTGTTTTGGTTTGGTTTGGTTAGCCTTTGCATGCTCCTTGCACTTGTAGTGCAATCCCATGAAATAGCCTAACATGCATCATGTTGTAACATGTCATTTTAGCATGCTTTTGGCTTAGCTTAAAGAAGACTTTGTTTATGTTTTAGCATGTTTAAGGTCTGATTTGTGTTGTATTGGTCATGCATGACTTACTTTGTATAGCCTTGGTTCAATCTAGCTTGTTAGCTTTGTGTATTGAATCCTCTAGCATGCATTACTTGGACTATTTGAATGATTTGGCATCATTTCATATGTGATTTCAGTCCATGTTTCATACTCTTGCACTTGTGTAGACACCCCATTTTGACCGGCCCTAAGACTTGGGCGCTTTCTTTTGATTACCCGATGATGACAATTAGAATGTGTTTCTCACAAAATTCTCAGTAAGAAAGATGGAATTTAAGTTTTAATCCCAACCTTCACCCATTTTTTGGCCAAACTATTTTAGACCTTAAAACCCTCTTTTCAAAATATGTTTTTTTTTTTAAATGTTTCTACAATGTCCCGAGGCTCCCATTTCGATTAAAATATTGCACCGAGTAAGGACAAAGTGGAAATAAATGGAAAGGAGGTGAAACTTTTTGAAAAATATTTAAAAAACATCTTCTTATAGGTTTGGAGTTGAAGGAAATAGGAGGGGATGAAAGAAAACTGGTTTAGGAAAAGGATGAGTATCAAATCATTAAGAAGGAAATGAGCAGCCTTTACTAAATTAGGCATTTTTCTTTGTACACTTGGAATTTAAATGTGAGGCCACCACAATTGGAAAGTAGAATTCTGGGGCTTCAATTTAGACCCAAGAACCACCTCAGACCAAGTCCAAATAAGGGAGATATGCCCATTTGAAGTTGGGCTTAAGAGCAGATTTTGTTGACCCAGTCCGAGACAGCCTTTACTAAATTAGGCATATCTCTTTGTACACTTGGAATTTAAATGTGAGGCCACCACCATTGGAAAGTAGACTTCTGGGGCTTCAATTTGAACCCAAGAACCGCCTAAAACCAAGTCCATATGGGGGAGATATGCCCATTTGAAGTTGGACTTAAAAGCAGATTTTGTTGACTCGGCCCAAAACAACAATAGCCCATTTTTTTCTTGGTTTTGGTTCGGTTGGGACAACCCATTTACCTATTTTCTGAGCCATTCAAGTGCATCCACTCATCCTCCATTATACCTAATCATCCCCCATTGTCAAAAAGAGGTTTTGTTTGCATTCATAAAGGAGTATCCCATGCAACCACTTTGAAAATTTGCCCTCTTATCACATTCTTGTCTCCCACCTTATCTCCCACCTTCTTTTTGACCTTTACTCTCCCTCATTGCCTATATAGAATGATCATATTGTAAGAGAGAAAAAAATACCACGAAATTGAAGAGAAAGGAGTGAGAAAAGAGTGAAAAAAGAGAGAAAAATTGAGTTTTTGAGCCAAAAATATTCCTATCTTCCATATACACCTCATACCTTCCATAGCTACTGAAATTCCTCATTTCCATACACCAAAACCACTCCAAAAATTTTGATATAGCCAAAGATCAATTGCCTTGATCATAAGGAAGAGTGTTTAGTGATTGAAAGTGAGAAAAACTAGAGAGTTAGCCACTTTCTATGTCACAAACTCCATAAACTCCATAATTTCAAATTGAGGATTTGAGAACACACTTCCTACACTTGAGGGTGATCAAGAGGAAGTTTGGAAATCAAAAAGTTCAATCTTTCTTTGGAAGGTGAATTGTTAGTCTTTCATTTTTTTTATATTTTATATCTTATATTTATTTTCATGCTTCTTATTTCATTGTGTTTTGTTATAATCTAAGTGGTTTGTTTATCTCATATTTATTTTCTTACTTTATATTTCATAGTGTGTTGTTATAATCCTAGTGGTTTGTTTAGCTCATAATTATTTATTTATTTATTTATTTTTATTCGCATGCTTTAATTTCATATTAGTTTTGTTGTAATCTTGCATGTTCTACCTCATATTTATTTTTATTTTTTTTGAGTATTAGTCTTATATTAGTTCTGTTGTAATTTTGCATGTTCTATCTTATATTTGTTTTATTGCTTTAGGTTTATGTTGTGAGTTTGCACTTTTTATTTTATTTTATATTTGTTTTCTTGTTATTTTTTTTAATCTAACCGGTAGTGGTTAGTTGAGCCACCTACATATTTTTTGTTGTTCACTTTCTTGGTTTCGCAACAAGACATGTTTTGCTTGGCCTAGTTGGCTGGCCGGCTTAGTTGGCCGGCCGGTTAGCTTTTTCCGAACAAGATGGCGTAATCTCCCAATATTGACCAATTTCCGCCGGCGGTTCTAAAGAACATGAAGCTTTTATTTTATTTATTTTTTTATTTTGAGTGTATTGTGAGGTTTTTATTTTGTTGTAATATTCTCATCATCTCTCTCTAATTTGATTTGTAATTATTCTTTAAAATGTTGTAATAATTCCCCGCCCCGCTTCTTTCTATCCCGTTCTTTTACTTGCTTTCTTTATTTGTACATAAACATCATATTTGTTTTTCATCATAGTTATGCTTTGCATCCATGTTTCATGCATCTTGATTCGGCTAAGTTTGCATTTGTGGATTTAATCAATTCCTATGTGATTATGTGCGCTACCTCATGTTCTTGAGATGATTCACATATCATATTTTAGAAGCCGAATCTTTAGTTGCATCTCATGAGTGAATTGCATTAGGATTTTGTATATAAGATCATGCATATTTTACTAACTTTGTTTTGTAGCTTGTTCGTGGGACGTCAAACATGTAAGTTTTTATGCTTTAGCATCTCGTTTGTGTGTGTTTTTCTTACTATGTCTAGCATTCTACCATGAGGCTATTTTCTTATGTAATATAACTCTATGAATGCCAGTGGATGGAGGTTGTGTCGCTTAATTTGGAATGATGTTGATTTTTCGTGCTTGTAAACTCAATTTATTTGGGTTGTACATCATCAAAACTCTTTCAAAATGCATGATATCAAATTGTTCCAAAATGAATGGCATAGTCTATACTTGTATGCTTCACATAGTAAATTTTAGGATTTATTAACTAATCAGAACATGAACATATAAATAAAATAAAATTCATATCATGGTTAGTAAAGGCCAATCTTTGATCGGGTGGGCGGGGGTGCTCATTATTGACCTTCCCCTCTAATACGTAAGGTTCCGAGCCAAGCATCCTTGGTTACGACGAACAGTGGCCTTGGCACGAGTCATGGGTTTCCTAATTTTCCCAAAATAAATATTAGGTGGCGACTCTGAGATCTGATGACGCAGTCCATTCTTGACAAAATTGCAATAAAATGGATTTTCAATAAAAGTTGCCAAATTTAGACTCTCATCTACATTTCACATTGCACTCATGAGACTAGATCAAAGAGATCTCGGGGGTCTGAACTGTTTAACGCGCGCGGGTACCCCCCCGGGCATGTTACAACTTGTATTTATCACTTATTCAATGCGTTGGAGGATTTCCCCTTTATGCCTTAACATGAACCATTGCGTATGCCTTCATGCCATAGCTTGTGAGCCACAATTTCAATGAGTTTTTGGGGTTATTGTGCCATGATATAACTCTGATTTTTATTGCTTAAATCATCCCATGCTTGGTCTTAATAGGTGTAGTGTAATCCACCTTATTTGCCTTGTATGTATCATGTCTTATGCTCCTCATGCTAGCATGTTTTGGCTTCCTTCCATGCATGTTTTAGACTCATTTTGACATGTTCTAGGACTGTTTTGGGTTTCCTTGGCCACATGCTTCATGTTTTGCATAGTTGTAGTATAAGTGCTCTTGCTTGCTTCAAGCTTTGAGCATCATTGCATGCTTCATTTGTGTTGTGTACATGATTTGGCATCATCTAACATGACATTTCAGAGCTTATAGCATGCTTTTGTTCCTACTTCATTCATGCTTTGAATGCCTCTAAGTATTGTCCATGTTTGCCTAGCTTATGGCTTAGCTCGTATGCTTGCATGCCAAGGCCTTTGGGCCCTTATCTCAGCATGTTTTGGTCCTTGTTTTGACCTACTTGAGCTCTGTCCATGCTTAGTTCATGCATTTGTGCCATGTATTGCATGCTTCCTTTGTGTTGCTCTTTGCTAGCTTTCATGCCTTAGGACCCTGGCATGGTTTACTTATGTTGTTTGAATGATTTGACATCATTTCTTGCTTCATTTCAGTACACTTAGTGTTGTTACACTTCCACTTTTGTCACTCATTGAGCACTCTTGAGAGTTGTGCTCTTTGGCCTCTTTAATGGCCAATGCATTGTGCATGCATGCCTTGTTTTATGTGCCTTCATTTCATCACCAATGGCCACTGATTTGGGCATGATTGAGGTCTACCCTTTTGGTTTAAGTCCATTGAGTATACCATGTATATTACATTGAGCAAGCCATGCTTGGTATATTACATAAGTTGCCCTTGTTGCATTGCATTGTGTATGCATGCTTTATATTATGCTTAGAACCTTATGAATGCCTTGCATTAAGTAGGCCATCTAGTTTTTAGCATTTAGCATTGTGTATGCTAGTTACTACATGCTTTAGCATTGTTCGCATGCCATTAGCTTCGTTAAGTGTCACGACCCAAACCCGCCCCTATGGGTTTAGCACCGTAACCGGCCAGTAATCCGAGATTACCGAAGGCCTACTTAACAGTAAGACAGTAAAACAGAGTACAGGGGCATGGCGGAAGCCAATACAGTAAATAAACAATGTCCAATGAGCTGTGACAGTCTGTATGCAAAAAGATTTTTCATACATATATATATACAGTGACAAAACAGTATGTACATTATATACAATCATTCGGTTCAGGGACCTAATCCCTGATAAACAGTAGTAACAGTCTATACAGTATATACAGTAAACATAACAGATACAGAGGCAGACAGGGGAAATTAAAACACCCCTAAGCCGTAGCTTGACAGGCTTGGAACCTCGCAGTGAGGCACAGTGGTTGGCTTGACAAAAAGGGGAGTCTACCCCACGCTCCTAGCCGCAGTCTGGTGCCTGTACACCTACATATATATATATGAGCAGTGAGCTAAAGTCCAGTGAATAACATAAAGCGTAAAGGGGTTTAGAATGAATGTCCTTACAGTAATGAAAACAGTTCATTTCAATCAGTATATCAGTTGTTCAATACAGTAAACAGTCATATGTGGTACATCCATTAGCATAACAGTAAACAGTAGGTCTTAAAAGACCGAACAGTCAATGATGGCCATCAATCAGTAAACAGTAGTGGTTCCAACGAGGAAACCGACAGAGATCTCTGTAACAGTAATAGTCAGTAACAGTAGTTGCTAAGGATGCCACAATACAGTTCAGAATATAGGACATACATTCATTCAGTTAATAGTATCAGTTCAGAAAGCAGTACAGTTCAGTATTCAGAAGATAATCATTTTGAACATATCTTTACACAATTGTTACTTGCAGAGTTCTGGGCTACAATAAGCTAGAGCGTCTCCTCGGAAGCCAACCCTACACAGTTAACAGATCGAACACACACTAAGCTATACAGTTGGGAAAGATAATAACTTAATCCCTAATTGCCTCGGTGTGTTCTACATCTATATCCTCATCAAGATGCCTTAAACTAGGCCTAAGAATGCCTAGGGTGAAATGAGGATGCAAAGATGCACTCAGAAAACATTTTCAGAATTTTCAGAAAAACAGAGTCCTGCTCGAGCGCAGGTTTCCCCGCTCGAACGGACATGCAACAAAGGTCTCCACTCGAGCGTCAACTCCCCCGCTCGAGCGGACCAAAAAGTACTGGATAAGTGAAATTCACGCTCGACGCCCGCTCGAGCGTGTCACCCAATCCTCCGCTCGAGCGTACATTCCTTCGCTCGAGCGGACTGATGAACAGTGCAAAGTACTGGATGCTTGAATTCCCCGCTCGAGCGCCACTTTCCCCGCTCGAGCGGGAGTGCAAAATCTGGAAAATCCAGATTGCACCTCCAAGCCAAAAACCAAGTTTTTGATGCTCCAAAGTCAATCCTCTTGGGCATATTTTCTGGGAAACATTTGTAAACAAATAGAACAACATGATTCAAAGCTCAATTTCAAACCAATTTTATGAACATGCTACAAACATGACATGCATGAGCTCAAAACTTCAATTCAGTTCTAGATTTCAGTCAGTCAGTTCAGTATTTCGATCAGTTCAATTACTTATCATAATCAGTCTCAGTTTAACAGTAACAGTGGTCAATCGGTAAACGGTGGTGAAGGTTGTTACAGTCTCCCCTCCTTATAAAGAGTTTAGTCCTCTAAACTCGAGTTACCTTCGTTCTGGAAGAAAACAGGATTCAGTGGGAACAGTTCAGGATATCTTTTAGCCATGTCATCTTCCCTTTCCCAGGTAGCATACACGCCACCGTGGTTTTGCCAGTCAACTTTCACTAATGGGATCTCTTTGTTTCTCAACTTCTTGATCCGTCTGTTTACAATCTGTATGGGCCGTTCCTCGTAAGTGTAGTCATCACTCAGTACTACACGAGTAGGCTCAATCACATGGAAAGGATCCCGGAGGTAGTCCCTCAACATAGAAATGTGGAAGACGCTATGCATATGCTCCATTTCAGGAGGAAGCGCAACTTGATACGCCACCGGATTGATTTTCTCAATGATCTCATACGGTCCGACATATCTTGGCGCTAACTTGCCTTTGACTCCAAAGCGAGTCTGGCTTTTCATCGGTGTCACTTTCAAAAAAACGTGATCACGTACTGCATACTCTCTGTCTCGCCTTCTGATATCTGCATAACTTTTCTGTCTGCTCTGTGCAGTTTTCAATCTCTGTTGTATCAGTTTCACTTTCTCAATCGTTTCATAAACAATCTCGGGCCCAAGCAAAGGCCCATCTCCAACTTCTGCCCAGCAGATCGGAGATCTACATTTTATGCCATGCAATGCCTCGAAAGGCGCCATACCAATACTTGAATGATAGCTGTTGTTGTAGGCGAATTCAGCTAAGGGCAAATGGTTTTCCCAATTTCCCTGAAAATCAAGGACACACATTCTCAATAAATCCTCCAGAGTCTGGATGGTCCTTTCTGACTGACCATCTGTCTGAGGATGGTAGGCACTACTCAGTCTCAGTTCAGTACCCAATGCAGTCTGTAGGCTTTGCCAAAACCTCGATGTCAACTTTGAATCCCTGTCAGAAACAATGGACACAGGCACTCCATGCAATCTAACAATTTCATCAATATAGAGTATAGCCAATTTTTCCGCATTATAAATTGTCTTAACAGGTAAGAAGTGAGCAGATTTAGTCAGTCTATCAACAATAACCCAAATCGAGTCCATACCTTTACTGGAGCGAGGCAGTCCACAATAAAATCCATAGTAATATGTTCCCATTTCCACTCCGGTATCGGTAAGGGCTGCAATAAGCCTGCGGGTCGTTGATGTTCAGCTTTAACTTGCTGGCAATGAAGACATTTTGATACAAAATCAGCAATTTCTTTCTTCATTCCCGGCCACCAGAAATTCAGTTTCAAGTCTTGGTACATTTTCGTATTCCCCGGATGAATAGAAAATTTTGAGTTGTGGCCCTCTTGCAGAACCCTTCTTTTCAGTTCAGTATCATTCGGTACACACAGTCTTTCTTGAAATTTTAGTACATTATTTTCAAATTTGAAGCCCGGTCTCGGTTTAGATTCTCTTTCTTCGATGATCTTCTTCAAGAAGTCATCCTGTTGCAGTTTCTCTTTAATTTCTTCAATCAGTGCCGGTTGAGCAGAAATAGCAGCTATTGTTCCACCTTGTTCTCTCAAAACAATTTCAATTTCAGATCTTTCAAGGTCACAAAGCAACTCTTTCTGTCCGGTGAGCAAACAAGCTAAGTTTCCGATCGCTTTCTGACTCAAGGCATCGGCAACGGTGTTGGCTTTTCCCGGATGATACAGAATCTGTAGGTCATAGTCTTTAATCAGTTCTAGCCATCTCCGCTGTCTCATGTTCAGTTCTTTCTGTGTGAAAAAATATTTTAGACTCTTGTGGTCGGTATATACTTCACATGTCGCCCCATATAGGTAGTGATGCCAGATTTTCAATGCAAATACTACTGCAGCAAGTTCCAGGTCATGGGTCGGGTAGTTCTTTTCATGCGGTCTCAGTTGTCGGGAAGCATAGGCAATTACTCTCACATTCTGCATTAAAACACACCCCAAACCCTTATGAGAAGCATCACTAAATACAGTATAACCATCCATACCTGAAGGTAAGATAAGAACAGGTGCAGTCACTAGGCGAGTTTTTAACTCTTGGAATACTGATTCCCTTTGGTCAGTCCAGTCAAATGATATCCCCTTCTGAGTCAATTGAGTCAACGGTAAGGCAATTTTGGAGAAATCTTTGACAAATCTTCTGTAATATCCAGCCAAACCCAAAAAGCTTTGGACTTCTTTCACATTTGTTGGTCTAGGCCAGTTCACTACAGCTTCAATTTTCTACGGATCAACAGAAATTCCATCTTTGCTAACAACATGCCCCAAAAACATAACATGATCAAGCCAGAATTCACATTTAGACAGTTTAGCATAAAGTTTCTGTTCTCTTAAGGTCTGTGGGGCAAGTCTCAAATGATGTTCATGTTCTTCTACACTTTTGGAATAAATCAGAATGTCATCAATGAATACAACAATAAAGTCATCAAGGTACGGTTTAAAGATTCTGTTCATGAGGTCCATAAATGCAGCAGGTGCATTGGTAACTCCGAAAGGCATAACCAAAAATTCATAGTGTCCATACCTCGTTCAAAAAGCAGTTTTATCAATGTCCTCTCTGGTTTAACTTTCAACTAATGATATCCGGATCTGAGATCAATCTTAGAGAAAACTTGTGCACCCTGTAACTGATCAAATAGGTCATCAATACGCGGTAATGGATATTTATTTTTCACAGTTACCTTGTTCAGTTCACGGTAATCAATACAAAGTCTCAGTGAGCCGTCTTTCTTTTTCACAAATAAGACAGGTGCGCCCCACGGTGAAGTACTAGGCCTGATGAACTTCTTATCTAACAGTTCCTGCAATTGCACTTTCAGTTCTTTCAGTTCAGTTGGAGCCATTCGGTAAGGAGCTTTAGATACTGGCTGTGTTCCCGGTATCACATCAACGGTAAATTCAATCTCCCTGTCAATCAAATCCCCTGGCAGATTATCTGGGAAAACGTCTGGAAATTCTCTGACTATGGGAATTCTGTTCACATTAGCATCATTATCAGTGGACACAGTCAATACAGAACACAGATACCCTTTACACCCCTTTCTAATCAGTTTAACAGCTTTCACAGATGAAATCAAATACGGAGGAGGTACCACTCCAACCCCATTAAACACAAATTCAGGTAAACCCGGTGGATGGAAAACTACTTGTTTCGTTACACAGTCTATGGTGACATGATATTTCGTTAACCAGTCCATCCCCATATTACATCAAAATGATCAATGTTCAGTGGCAGTAAGTCAATAAACAAATGTGCATCTCCAACAATAATTTCACAAGCAGGGTACATGTATGCACAAGTCATGGATCGCCCAACGGGTGATGATACAGCTAACAGATAGTTCATGGGTTCTAAGGGTCTATTCAATTTTCGCGAAAAAGCATGCGATACATAAGAATGTGTAGACCCCGAATCAATCAGTACATATGCATTTTGAGTACAAATAGAGAGGATACCTGACACAACGGTCTCAGTATTTTGTACATCTCCCAGTACTAGGGCGAACACTCGGCCCTGCCTCATGGGCTCTTTCCCGGTAGCTTTGGGGTTTGGTTTTGGTGCAACAGTTGATGCTACGGCACTGCCTGCAGCTTTACTATCGCCCCGAGCAGTGGAAAGGCAATCTTTCACCATGTGGCCCACCTTGCCACACCTGTAACAAGCACCAGATAGTTTATAACAAACTCCCTTATGATTCTTACCACATTCGGAACAGGGCGGTATGGAACCACTCCATTGGCTGGGGCTAGTTGTTAACCTCGTATTCTGTTTCTTGTTCAATGGGTTATGCTTGCCTTTCTTGAATTTAAAATTCTGCCTTTTACCATGCCATTCAGACGCTGGTGTTTCAGTTTTCAGTGCCTCAATGTTCGCTTCAGCCATCAAGGCTCGGTCAAGAACATTCACATAAGTCGGTAATTTCAGAACATGTATTCTATCCAGTATTACAACATTCAGGCCGCCTTCAAACCTCCTGGCTTTCTTGTAATCAATGTCCACCATGTGTGGTGCATATCTAGCAAGCCCGGTGAACTTTGTTTCATATTCAACAACAGACATTGTGCCCTGTCTTAGCTGTTCAAATTCAGTCACTTTTCTGTCCTTGACACACTGAGGGAAGTACTTTTCAAAGAAGGCTACTTTGAATTGAGCCCAAGTCATAACAGTGTTATCATCACGGGTAAGCATCCATCACCTTCTAGCCTCTTCTTGCAAAGTGAAGGTGGCCAACAGTACTTTATGTGCCTCCGAGCACGGAAACACCTCAAACAATTTTTCGGTCTCCAAAACCCATGCTTCAGCTTTTAACGGATCAAGGCCTCCCTGGAAGGATGGCGGTTTCAGTTTGCTGAACTTCTGGGTAAGAGCAATTATGTCCCCATCATTAACATTCACATTCTGTTCCGGCTGTACCGGAGGAGGAGGTGGGGGCTGTTGGTTCTGTTGTTGATCTAATCTTTCAGTTATTAGTTCCATCATTCTTTCCAGTCTTGCCATTCTTGCCTCAGAGGATGAAGATTCAGATTCATTTGCAGTTCTTGTATTATCCATTTCACTATAAGCAGTTATAACAGTTATCAACATAAGCAGTTGCATACTTAAACAGTTTATCACATCAACATTTATTCAGTCATGTCCACACACACTTTTCATGTTCATGCGATGCCCTAATTGCTTTTCTAGGACACCTTATAGCTCATTTGGACACGTGTGTGCAGTATAACTCGTGGTAAGTATTGCTCTGATACCACTCTGTCACGACTCAAACCCGCCCCTATGGGTTTAGCACCGTAACCGGCTAGTAATCCGATATTACCGAAGGCCTGCTTAACAATAAGACAGTAAAACAGAGTACAGGGGCATGGCGGAAGCCAATACAGTAAATAAACAATGTCCAATGAGCTGTGACAGTCTGTATGCAAAAAGATTTTTCATACATATATATATACAGTGACAAAACAGTATGTACATTATATACAGTCATTCGGTTCAGGGACCTAATCCTTGATAAACAGTAGTAACAGTCTATACAGTATATACAGTAAACATAACAGATACAGAGGCATATAGCGGAAATTAAAACACCCCTAAGCCGTAGCTTGACAGGCTTGGAACCTCGCAGTGAGGCACAGTGGTTGGCTTGACAAAAAGGGGAGTCTACCACACGCTCCTAGCCGCGGTCTGGTGCCTGTACACCTACATATATATATGAGCAGTGAGCTAAAGTCCAGTGAATAACATAAAGCGTAAAGGGGTTTAGAATGAATGTCCTTACAGTAATAAAAACAGTTCATTTCAATCAGTATATCAGTTGTTCAATACAGTAAACAGTCATATGTGGTACATCCATTAGCATAACAGTAAACAGTAGGTCTTAAAAGACCGAACAGTCAATGATGGCCATCAATCAGTAAACAGTAGTGGTTCCAACGAGGGAACCGACAGAGATCTTTGTAACAGTAACAGTCAGTAACAGTAGTTGCTAAGGATGCCACAATACAGTTCAGAATATAGGACATACATTCATTCAGTTAACAGTATCAGTTCAGAAAGCAGTACAGTTCAGTATTCAGAAGATAATCATTTTGAACATATCTTTACACAATTGTTACTCACAGAGTTCTGGGCTACAGTAAGCTAGAGCGTCTCCTCGGAAGCCAACCCTACACAGTTAACAGATCGAACACACACTAAGCTATACAGTTGGGAAATATAATAACTTAATCCCTAATTGCCTCGGTGTGTTCTACATCTATATCCTCATTAAGATGCCTTAAACTAGGCCTAAGAATGCCTAGGGTGAAATGAGGATGCAAAGATGCACTCAGAAAACATTTTCAGAATTTTCAGAAAAACAGAGTCCCGCTCGAGCGCAGGTTTCCCCGCTCGAGCGGACATGCAACAAAGGTCTCCACTCAAGCGTCAACTCCCCCGCTCGAGCGGACCAAAAAGTACTGGATAGGTGAACTTCATGCTCGATGCCCGCTCGAGCGTGTCACCCAATCCTTCGCTCGAGCGTACATTCCTTCGCTCGAGCGGACTGATGAACAGTGCAAAGTACTGGATGCTCGAATTCCCCGCTCGAGCGCCACTTTCCCCGCTCGAGCGGGAGTGCAAAATTTGGAAAATCCAGATTGCACCTCCAAGCCAAAAACCAAGTTTTTGATGCTCCAAAGTCAATCCTCTTGGGCCTATTTTCTGGGAAACATTTGTAAACACATAGAACAACATGATTCAAAGCTCAATTTCAAACCAATTTCATGAACATGCTACAAACATGACATGCGTGAGCTCAAATCATTTCAAAGCTTTAAAACATGATCTAGTGAGCCAATTCTTTGCAAAACAAGATGAAATCATGGTCTATTCTCAAAATATGGACATGCATGTGAGGAATCATGAACTATAACCTCAAAACTTCAATATATGTACATGCATACGACAACTAAGCTTCAATTCAACAATTAGGAGCCATAACTTGGCTCAAGACTTCAACCCACTCTAAACCATGCAAGAATAAACTCAAATACACAATGAAGAAGGTCAAGGATCTACCTTAGGTCTTGTAGTTCAAGCAGGGAGCTCAAATATGCAATCTACACTCCAATTCTTTAAGATCACCAAGCAATATCAAGAAAAAGGGAGATGAAATCAACTCTTCTAATTTCTCTCTCTCTAAGGTCGGTTGCTCTCAAGAAATGAGCTGATGGAAATGTTGAATCTAAGTGTATCAAGCTTCAAAATGTTGGTGTAGTGGCCCACTCACAATGGCATTATGGTGATTAAGTCAAACTATGCAATTTATCAATATTTAATCTAATTTAATCATATCAAATCACTTTTCAGATAATTACACCATAAAATCACATAAATTCTAATGAACACAGAACATCAATCAATTTCAGATTCGGCCGCCGATAAGGCCTTCAATTTGCAGTTTAAACATAGAAATATGAACAGATAGTTAAACAGTCAAACAAATAGAAATACAATTAAACAGATGTACTCAATCATTTCAGTTCTAGATTTCAGTCAGTCAGTTCAGTATTTCGATCAGTTCAATTACTTATCATAATCAGTCTCAGTTTAACAGTAACAGTGGTCAATCGGTAAACGGTGGTAAGGGTTGTTACATTAAGTTAATCATGTCACATTGCATTGAGTATGCCATGTAGTTCATTCGCATTGTGTATGCCATGCTTGCTTGCATTGTGTTTGGAATAGGTGTTAGTCCAAACATGGGAAACGAGGGACGTTTCATGCTTAAAGTGATGAAACGTGCCTTAATTCCCGGTTGCCGACGCTCTTGATCATCTATGATAGAGTTTTAGGCTTTATGTGTTTACTTGTGCATTCATTCCATATTGAATTGTGCAACTTCGCCTCTCAGCCATCATGCATTGAAATGCGCGATTGGTGGCCCGAGGGTCGAGAACTACACTCCCTTGAGTTCATGACATGATAGGAAGGGTGGTTGTGCACACATATCTTGCAAATACGTTGCCATGCCCTTTCTTGCTCTCTGTTGCAGAAAATTGGGATTTAGCAGCAACAATTGGCCGGCCAGCCAGCAAAAGTAGCTAGCCGACCACTTTTCTGGTTTTTCAACAACCAAAAGTGGCCGGCAGGTGTTTCTAGAGACCAAAAGTGGTCGGCCACCATCCCACAGGACTCCCAAGGTGAAGTTTCAGCTTTCTGGAGCTTGGTGCAAGTTTCTGAGAACAAATGAAAACAGAGGCAAATCGGGGCATCGCATTGGATTTCCGAACAAGGCGACCGGGCTTGCATGCATTCCTCTCCCTCTAAAGCTCCTGCTTTTACTGCTTTCCTTACCTGCCATGCTTAAATAGTTAGGTTTTTCTTTGGTCTGTACCTTTAATAGTTAATGCGTTTAGCTATTTCAATTCGTTTTGTAACAATTAGTTAACTAGGATTAGTTAATTAATTGTGTTGTAATAATTAGTTTCATTAGCTTAGATTAGCTAGTTAACTTTTTATTCGGTCCCTCCCTCGAGAGGGCCAATTATTGTAATAAGCATGCGTGCGTGTGATGCATGTCTTCCAACCTCCATTTCTTTCTCCCTTTTACTTAACCGCTTACGATGGTTAGTTTTAGGGCATATTTCATTTAGCATACCTTATGCTCGCCTGCGTGCATCCATTCATCTGTTTTGCATGCACCGGACTTGGCGCATCATATTAACTGCATTGTATTTCAATACCTATTTGAATACATGTATCAAAGTTGCATTTCATATGCCATTCTAGAATAACCGAGCCTAGTTTAGTTACATTTTCGCATGTGTTGCATTATCCATTTTAACATGAACTAGGATCATGCATGATTTCTAACTAGTTCTTTGTTTTGGCTCGGAGTACACTGTAAGTGTTTACGCTTTAGCATACTACATGTGTGTTATTGATTGCCATGACAGCATGCTTGCCATAAGGCTAACTGCTTATTTGATATAACTACCTGAATGCCTGTGGGTGAAGGTTGGATTACTTGAATTAGAACAATTCATCGAAATCCGCATTTTATCCTACTTGCGAGTAGCAAACTTCAAACCATTTTTCAAACAAACGGATATGCGATGCTTTGTTCCAAATAAGGTGATCTAGTCTATACTTGTGTGTTGTGCGCATCACGTAGTAAGATTAGCTAATTAACCGGAATAAGAGTACATGTGTTTTCAAAAACAAGATATCATGCTTAGTACAGGCCGATCTTTGATCGGGCGAGCGGGGGTGCTCATAGATGACCTTCTCCAATCGTACCCAAGTTTCCGAGCCAAGGCAACTTTGGTGATGACGGACACGTGGCCTTAGGCACGAGTTAGGGTTTCCTAAATTTTCCCAAAATAAAATATTTAGGTGGCGACTCTGTATCTGGCAAAGCAGTCCATGTTTGGCACTTCTTTATAAAAATCAGTTTTCCAAAAACAATTTGCCGGATTTGGACTCTTTGGTGATTTATCGGTCTTACATCGCACATTGTAAGATTAGATTCAGAACCGTGACATTTGAGTCCGAACTGTAGTAGCTAGAGAACAAAACGAGATTTTCTCGGGAGTTCTCCGGGAGCGCGTCTACAACATCACCCCGGCCCATCTACCGAAGCCTGAAGTGTTCATTCCAGAAAGCACGGAATTGTGCATGATGGATGCACTTGAGCCCCAATCATCTCAAACCCGTGAACCCACTACTTCTGAGCTGATAAGAATGATTGAAGATCTTCAGAGAACTGTGGCAGATTTAGCCTTTGGAATTTTGGCTCCATCATCGACCGCATCACAAGCCAGAGGTTTCAATCCAAAAGGCTCCTTGACCTTGAGAAAAGCGGTAATTGAGAAGGGCCAACCTGGAGCCATCTCAGATTTGGGTGGTGGCATGTCTACAACAACTGGGCTCCGCTCTGATATAGCGACCCAATCCCTTGGTAAAGTGGAGGTAAATGGAAAGAGAAAGACCGGGGCAGGCACTGGTCCCTATGAACACCTTTAGTGGGCTGTTGAGGCTTGGAAGGCTGAAGGACTGAACAAACCGCAAGTGCTTGCAGTGGTTGCAAAAACTGTGGATGACACTTTTGCTACTCAAGTTAGGGGCAGTTTGAATCAAGGGGCAAGCCGGGACAAGGGATGTCGTACCAGAAAGACCCCTTTCAGCTCCAATCCTACACTCGGAAGAGATCGACAAACCCAGTCAACACCTGCCGACCCTTTTGCCGGTACATCCAACACAACCAGCTCACAACCTGCCAAATACCCACCTCGGGGCCAGAGGGTGTTCACCCCACTGTACATGTCTCTGTCAACGGCCTTGAGGGTCCTGATCATAAAAGGGCATCTGAAGCCCCTGGAGCCGCGGCCATTACCGAATAAACTTCCTCCCTCCCATGATCCGGCCAAGTACTGTGCCTTCCATCAACAAGCCGACCATGACACTGACATGTGTTTTCGTCTTCGCCACGAAATACAAGATCTGATTGACAACAAGGTCATCGTCGCACCAGGTCCTGCAAAGTCTATCGGCACTGGATTAGTGAACTTGAGGGATAATGTGATCATGTGATCGGGAGATGAACCACCTGCGGATGGCCCTCAGTTTACTCCAAATATGGGGATGGCATGCACTGTTTTGAGAATGCTGTTTATTTTACTTTCTAACTTGGGTATTGGGTCAGTCTTGTTGTGTTGTATTGAGTCAGTCTTTTTGTACTGAGTCAGTTGAGTCTGTCTTGTTGTATCAAGTCAGTCCTGTTTTATTAGAGTCGGGTGATTTCGGGGGTGTTACCTCGAACATCACTATCTTGTTTTGTGTTTGTCTTTTGCACTCTTTCTTTTGAGTTTGTTTCTGCCATAAAGCCAGTTGTGCCAGAAGATCTGAATTGAATGATAGTGTTTTTCACCTACTTCTCTTCTGTCTTTAAGCCCAGTTATGCCAGAAGATTTGAATGAAACGACAGAGATTTTCACCTACTTTTCTGTGCCTTTAAATCATTGCATTGACCTAAGTTTTTCAAAACTTTTTCAACATTGTGATGAAAACAAAGAGGAAGGAATTCCTCGGGGATTTGTAAAAATTTGATCAATGAAGAAAAAGAAAGGCATGCTAAGCCTTTAATGAATGAGATCATGTTTGTTAATGTGAGTACTGGGAAGGATCCTAGCTTGATCCAGATTGGTTCTACACTGTCTTCAGAGCAAGCGACTAGTCGCTTTCTTAAAAGATTTCAAAAAATGTTTTGCGTGGTTCTGCGAAGACATATATGGAATTGATCTTGGGAGTATGCAGTATAGGATCGCTCTCGGCCTCAAGACTCGACCCCTTTTGCTTTCAAACCTTAAACTTGGATTCAGAATGTTCAACGGTCAACCACAATGTGAGGCCTGTATGGTCAGATTTGAAGTAGCCCATGAACTAGGGGCAATAAGGTCGTTTGACATCAAAGGAAGCCCGCCAGGCCAGATTCGAAGCAGCCCTCGAACTAGGGGCAAGAAGGTCAGATATGATCAAAAGAAAGCTTGCAAAGCTGGATGAGAAGCAGCCCTTGAACTAGGGGCAAAAAATGTCAGATGTGCTCGAAGAGTCAAAAATTTAGACATTTCTCAAGTTAACGAAGATCGGCGAGAATGCCAAATCCCAGAATGGAGAAAAGAAGAAAGTTTTGTTGAAGGACAATCGAGTTCCTATCCACAACACTGGGGGCAATTCAGACCCGGTTGGATGGACTCCTACATCATCAGCGAACAATAGCCATTCTACTGGATTCTGATGGCTTCGAGATCTCAAATTGATCAACATGGACAAGTTAAACTTTTACCCTTGAGAGGCTCGCTCGGCCGAAAATCCAGAAGGGCGACCCAGGCAAAAGTTAGAGCAAAAAGAAAAGAAGAAAAAGAGAAAATGAAATGAAGAAAAGAAAAAGAAAAGAAGAAAATAAATGAAAAGAAGAAAAGAAAAGAAAAGAAAAGAACAAAAGAAATGAAAAGAAAAGAAAAACAGAGCTCGCAAGGTTGAAAACCCGGAAGGGCGGCCTTGGCAAAAGTTAGAGCGTAAAAGGAGAGCGTCAACACCCGAGTGAACCTCAACCCGGAACTACGTCAGGACTGATTCCCATGTTTGGGATACGTAGGCAACTTCATCCTGAAGTTCGGCCCCAATCATTTTCAGCCTGCTTAGCTCATCTATGTTGATTGGTTTATCCTTATTCAGCTCGGCTATCTTATCCATGTGCGAATTGGCTTGTCTTTGTTCACATTCGGTTGTCCTATTCCGTTAGAAGATTTAGCTGCAAGACAAATCAAATTCAGATCTGAGGTTGTGCATCTCAAGAGTAAATTCTATGTTGGTCGAGCAGTGGCCATTTACAAAAACAGTTTTGAGGGTTTTTAATGAAGTTGACTAATTCTCTCAAAAATTATTCCATTTTTCCAAAATTGGACTATTTCCTGGACCCAAAAAAGAAAATTTTCAGTGCTCATAACCTGACTTGCATGATTTTGAATCAAAAAATCGAACAAGTATGTTAATCTAACTCTCATGTCAGTCAAAATTGTTTTAGCAGAAAGCCAAAAAATAAAAAAATGGTCAAAATAATGAACTAGGGGCACAGTTGAGTCAGGTTTTCTGTCTTTTCCCCGTTATCAAAATACTTGCCAGAAAGGGCAACATACTTGCCGGAAAGGGCACCATATTCGCCAAAAAGGGCACAACTGAAGCTAACAGCAAAGGGCCGAAAGCTTTCTCATCCTCCAAGCAGAGCCAGGTATCAAGCTAAGTGCGAAGCACGAACTGCAACTGGAGCGGGATATTCGTTTCCCTCATCTGGTTGATCAAATCAAAAATTGGCGTCTGATCCAGAATGGGGACATAGAAAAAGCAATGTGTGAGACCAATCAATTGTATGCCTGGCCGGTGGGACATGCTGTAACTCACCTTGGTCAAGCTAAGCCAAGGTCATCGTCAACCGATCTCAGTTGCAGATCTGCTGTGCATCTGGTCGCACCGCAACCCCTCTGTGGGAGAAATTCACTAGCTGTGAGTGAAAGAAAGAGCCTCTAGTAGAATACTAGGGGCAAGAGCCCACAACTTCCTGTTTATCCATCAACCATCCAAGGAAGGGATAAAAAAATAAGAGAGATTAAAGAATAGAGAGATGTGCGTTGAGAGAAAAGTGAGAAAAAGGGCTTTTTCAGAGGAAAAGAGATTGAGTGCTAGAGTGATGTGAGAATCACAAATGAGAAAGGGTGGGAAATAATACCCGAAGAAACGGGTTTCTCGTGGACCAAGAGGTCTCTCACCTTTGGTACACGTTCGAGTGTTGTATGTGTGTTTTTGGTTTGTCTCGATTCTTGTTTTGAGTCATTTCGAGTGTCAATAGATGTGTTTAGGTTGTTTACCTTTGTTTTCTATTCGTTGAGTCCTGGTGTGCTGTGGTCAGTCGTAGGCTCAATACCCACTTAAAAACTCATTTCTCGATAAATCGTTTTGTGCTCAGAGTGCTGTGCCGTTCTCCACATATGTGCAAAACAGGATTTGTTCTTTCATAAAACTGCAAGGTTCAACCCAGGTCATATGAGAACAATAAAACCAGGACCTATCTGAAGCTATCTGGGTTTCGGACTGCAAAGCAAAAGAAAAGAGGGAAAATCGAAGCATCTAAGTTTCTTTCACCTTCAGCAAATTCCGAGATTGCATTCTGAATGTACCTCTTCAGGCCTTGTTAATGCTTTGAAGTATGAGTGTGCCTCTACCTTTAGCTCAAGCTCAAGCCTGCTTCAAGCTAGAATGGCGATCAGAAGTGCTCTCCTTGAGTATCATTCCTTGTCAGAGATATATTGGCTGTGTTTGTAATGAGTTCCTAGGAGATCAACTGCGACGGTAGAAACTAGAGTTCGAATGGCTGATGCCTAGAACACAAAGGTTTGGAATTTCAGAGAGTCTGGTTTAAATACCCAGGGGTGTATCCCCGGCTTAAAATCTGTATGGAAGCCCCATAGGTTGAGATAGCATGTGTGCGCCTCAATTCTGGATATTGAACCAACCTAGTCTGTCACCCCATTGGAGAATAGGGAAAGTTGTGAATATGATCAAGAAGAAAAGCAGCATCCATGGCTTCTACATGCAAATGTTGCTCCTTGTCAGTATTTCAGGACTTTTGTACTGTGATTTGAAGGTAGGAGTTCGAAGAACAGAAAGGGAGATCCCCGTCAGAGTAGAGCGGTTCATCGCCACTCGCCCCATGAGGTGCTTTTTAAAGCGCCACTTTGTTTGTTTATTGCATTCCCTAAACATCATACCTTGCTTGTAACATGTATCATGTCATCGCACTTATTGCATTTATGTGCATCTTGTGCTATCTTGTATCATTTATCCTTTTACACTGAGCAGCGTTTAGGATCGTTGTCCCCCAAGACTTATTTCAGGTTGCGTCGAGTGCACCCCTAAGTGGTTATTTTTGGACCTCTTCTCACGATTTCAGCGTGGTTAGAGTGTCCCATTCCTCACACGATTTCAGTGTGTTTGGAATTTATCTCAGGATGCGTCGAGCGCGCTCCTGATTGGTTGTTTTCCGACCTCTTCTCACGATTTCAGCGTGGTTAGAGTGTCTCATTCCTCACACGATTTCAGCGAGTTTGGAATTTATCTCAGGCGTCGAGCGCACTCCTAATTGGTTGTTTTTGGACCTTTTCTCACGATTTCAGCGTGGTTAGGGTGTTCCTTTCCTCACACGATTTAGCGTGTTTGGAATTTATCTCAGGTTGCGTGAGTGCACCCCTGAGCGGTTGTTTTCGGACCTCTTCTCACGATTTCAGCGTGGTTAGAGTGCTCATTTCCTCACACGATTTCAGCGTGTTTGGAATTTATCTCAGGTTGCGTCAAGTGCGCCCCTGAGCGGTTGTTTTTGGACCTCTTCTTACGATTTCAAGCGTGGTTTGAGTGTTCATTTCCTCACACGATTTCAGCGTGTTTGGAATTTATCTCAGGTTGCATCAAGCACGCTCCTGATTGGTTGTTTTCGGGCCTCTTCTCACAATTTCAGCGTGGTTAGAGTGTCCCATTCCTCACACGATTTCAGCGTGTTTAGAATTTATCTCGGGACGCGTGGAACGTATCTCTGAATGCTTTTCTTAGGACCTCTTCTCACGACTTCAGCATGGTTTGAGTGTCCCTTTCCTCACATGATTTCGGCGTGTTTGGGATTTGTTTTTCCTCCTCTCATAATTTCAGCATGGTTGGAGTATGTCACCCTTTTGCATCTACTGCACTATCTGTTACATCTGTTGCATCATATCCATGTTATCATGCATCCTTTTCATGTTGAGCTTAGTTTGGCATGTGCCCATACTTTTCATGTTACAGCATAGCTTTGCATGTGTACGCACCTATTCCACTAAGAGAATTGTGGTCTGAGGGTGTCGGCACCTTTTCTGTGTAGACGTGGTCTGTTTTGCGTCCATGCCTTTTCTAGGCAAAATGTGGTTTGGCCGCGCGCCTTATTCACTGCATTCATTGCATCCATTGCATTGTACTTTGTTGCATTCAGCATTTAGGATCACGATCTTTCCTCAGCAGATTATTCCTCACTTACATCATCCCACCCAATTTCTTGTACTCTTACTCTTTCTGCGAAACACATAGTTCTGCCTGTGCATATGCCTACTCCACTAAAGAGAATTGTGGTTTGAGGATTCTGGCACCTTTTCTATGTTAAACGTAGTTTGATGTTGCATTTTCATCCCTTTATGATATTTGTGTGGTTTTGCACTGCTTGTGGTTTGATTATTTCAATGCATTGTATATCATTTACATCGTTTTGTTGCATTGTACATATCGTTTTGCATCCTGCCCCTGAACTACGCTGGTTTAATTCCTTGCAAAGGGATACGTAGGCAGCCTGCGAGCGCAACCATTTATTCATCTGTATTTTGTTTGTTTGTCCAAGTCTTCGGCCTTGTCAAAAATGGGTCGTCTCTGGGCTTTGACATTCACTCACGTCATTTCATGACTTTGAGCTCTGTCAAAGAGAGGCAACTGTAGACACCCGATTTTTGATCGTCCTTAAGACTTGGGCGCCACTGATTGTTTGCTTGGTGATGAAAGGTGTGCAGTGCAAAGGTTTGATTTCTTTAACAAGAGGAGATTCAAATCCTAACCTCACACCCTATTTTGGACCAAAGCTATTTTGAATGATTTTTAGATCTTAAAACCCTCTCTTTCAAAATATTTTTGAAATAAAGTTCCTACGATGTTCCAACGTTCGCATTTTGTTAAATGTTGGGCTTTTCGGTAAACCGGGCAAAGGCAAAGCGGAAATGAATGAAAGAGAGGTGAACTCTTCGAAAAGTCTTTCAAAACATCTTGGTTAGAGGTTTGGAGTTGAAGAAAAGAGGAGAGGAGAAAAGAAAGCAAGTTGGGGAAGAAGTTGGGCATGAATTGTTAAGAGAGAGTCGAGTAACCCTCGCTAAATCAGGCCTATCCTTTTGTATACTTGGATTTAAGCTATAAGGCCACCACCGTTGGAAAGAAGACTTCCGAGGCTTCATTTTATACTCAAGAATCTCCTAAAGCCGAGTCCGGATGAGGGAGATATGGTTGGTTGAAGTTGGGCATCAAACTGGTTAGGACCAAAACTGAGCAGTCTTCACTAAAACGAGCATAACTTTTTGCACACTTGGAATTTTAATGTGAGGCTTCACCATTGGAAGCTTACATCCAGGGCTTCAATGTAGACACAAGAATGACCTGAAAAGGAGTCCAGATGAAGGAGTTATGCCCGTTTGAAATTGAACCTGCAGAGTAGAATTTGCAGTCGGCCACGGAAGTGGCCGGTCGGCCAGCAAAGTAGCAGGTCGGCCAAAAAGATGGCCGGTCGGCCAGAAATGTCCAGAAAACTCAGAATTTGCAGATCTTTTGCTCCAACTGTCTTCCAAATGCTCCAGTTGTCTCTATAATAAGATATTTCGACCAAATGCTCTCTTTTTGCTATATATGGAGCCATATCACTCATTTTGGAAAAAGAGAACAAGTTAACAAGTTTGGGAGCTTCTCACACTAAAATCCTCTCTCTCTAGAAGATTTGTGAGCAAATGCTCCCCTCTCTCTAGAATTCTCTCCCTCTCCTCTTGTTTTAGGCTTGAAAGTGAGAATTCCCTACATATTTGCATACACTTCCTTAACCAAAGTTGTATATCTTTGGACTGAGGTTCCTTGGAACTTATTTTTGGGCTGTTGGAAGGTCATTTGAGCCAAGAAAGTGGCTATTTTGCTGCTGTGCTTCAAAGGTAATCACTTATCCCTCTTAGCTTGTTTTGCATACTAGCTTTGCCATAGTTTTCAACTACTTTGGGGCTATTTTTTCGGGTGGTGTTGAACTACAAAAACCTCTATTTTTCAATCCTAAAATTGGTGGTTTAAGCCTTGTTTGGCTAGGGGGTGTTTCCCCCTCTTTGCTTCTTGGCTTGTAAAGCCTTTTGAGCCATCTCTCAAAGCATTTCAAACAACCTTTTTTTTTGCCCTTTAACTATTGAATTCCAGAGGAATTTCAGTGGTGGAAAGGTGGTTTTGAGGTCCAAAATGGGAGGGGGTGGTCCCCCCTCCTCTTGTCTTGTTTGCATATGTTGATGGCCGATCAAATGAGCATGCTTTTCTACCATTTTGAAGCTTGGTTTAAGCATGTTTTTGCCACTGATTTGCCATGTTATAACTCTATTTTTGGCTGGTTTGGCCATTTGTTGCTTGCATCTTGCACTTGTAGTGTAATCCTACTTGTTGGCCTAGCATGACTCATGAGTTAGCCCATTAACCTAGCATGTATTAGCTCTACTCCAGCATGTTTTTGGTGTTATTTTGGCATGCTTTAACTCTGATTTTGGTTGGTTGGGTCACCTCTTGCTTGATTTTTGTACTTATAGTACAATCATGCTCACTAGCTTTACATACTTGATGTTTTGGCCTTTCATTCTAACTTGTCTTGGCTATACTCCAGCATGTTTTTGGCATTGTTTTGACATGCTTTAGGACTATTTTGAGTGGTCTTGGCCTTTTGGGGCTTGCTTTGTATAGCTATAGTGTAAATGGCCTTAACTAGCTTTGCGTTTTAGGACCCCTAGCATGCTTTGCTTGTGATGTTTCCATGCCATAGCATCATTTAGCATGTAATTTCAGAGCATATATCATTGTCATACTCTCACATATTTCACTCTTTAATGGCTTTTGAGAGTTGTGCCTTGTGCCTTGCTTGCGAGCCAATATGCGATCATGTTTTTCTTGCCACTTGTGCTTTAATTCCAGCATGTTTTCGCTACTGATTTAGCATGATTTAGCTCTGTTTTGAGTTGGTTTGGTTGTTTGAGCTTAATGTTGCATGCTCCTAGTGTAATGCACTTCACTAGCTTTGGTATTTTTGGCCTTTTAGCATACCTTGCATGCATTGCTCGCATGATTTAGTGTCTTTTGCATGCCATTTCAATGCTGAAATTTCTACAATCTTCCTCCATGCTTCACTCTTTCATTTGCTTTAAAAGTGGTCTTAAGCCCCTTGTTGGCTTAAGCATGGAATTGAGGCTCTCATGCCTAATGGTTTTAGCCTTCTCTTAAGGGTTTCTACTAACCAAAAGCATGAGACTTCTTTCATGCTCAAGGTGTTTGTGGCTGAGGCCATCTTTCCGATTAGAGGACTTTCACATTGAATTTAACCGGTTAAAGGACTAATTGGTAAGCTAAAATGTGTAAACAAAATGATCAAAGTAAAACTTATGCAAGATAAGCATGTTGTTTGCATTGCATGTGTTTGGATCGGACGTTAATCCAAACACAAGAAATGTGGGACGTTTCATACTCAAAGTGATGAAACGTGTCACAATTCTTGGTCGTTGTCACCTTTGATCATGCATGATAGGGTGGCGGCCTTTCGAGTCTAATGTGCGCATTCACTAAACTTGTACAAGCTTGGCTCTTTGGCCACCACGCATTGAAAATGCTTGATTGGTGGCTTGAGAGCCAAGTGCTACACTCCTTTGAGCTTGAGACATGATAAGGAGTGCAGTAGTACACACATTTCCTTGCAAATACACTGCCATGCCTCTGTTTGCTCTCTGTTGCAGCAAAAGGAGGAATTTCAGGGAATCAATGGTCGACTGGCCACATGTTCTAGCCGACCGACCACCCAAGCCAGCCGACCGACCATCAATGTTGGCCGATTATCTCTCAGTATGTTCTAGAGAGCAAATAGAAGTAATCTGGAGGTTGGCACAATTTTCAGAGGTCCAAAGATGTGCAAACAGAGGCTTCTAGAGGCAAGGCGGTGGATTTCCAAGAGGACGCAACCGAGCATGCATATCTCCCTCGCCCGCAAGGCCATTTATCGCTTTGTTAGCTAGTTGTAGTTAATTACATGTGCTGTAATTAATTTAGCTTAGTTCATGTTGTAATATTCTAATTAGTCTAATTAGCTTAGATTAGCTAGTTATTCAATTCGGTTTGCAATAATTAATTAGCTAAAATAGTTAGTTAATTAGTTGGTTTGTAATAAGTAGCTTAGCGTAGCTAATTAGCTTATTCATTTGGACCCTCCTCCGAGAGGGCGCAATGTTGTAATACTTGTGCATGTGTGTGTGCATGTCTCCCAATCCCCACTTCTTTCTCCCTTTTACTTATCAGCTTTTGATGGTTTGTTTAGGGCATATTTTGATTAGCATACCTTATACTTGCATGCGTGCATCATTCATTTGTCTTACATGCACCGGGCTCGGCACATTATTCAAATTGCATTGTATTTCAATACACTTATTTGAATACATGTATCAATTGTTGTATTTCATATGTCATTTTAGATAGCTGAGCCTATTTAATTGCATAATTGCATGTGTTGCATTAGGCATTTTAGCATAGTTAGGATCATGCATGATTTCTAACTAATTCCCTATTTTGGCTCGGAGTACACTGTAAGTGTTTACGCTTTAGCATACTTGCATGTGTGTGAGTGTTGCCATGACAGCATGCTTGCCATGAGGCTACTTGCTTAAATGATTAACTGCATGAATGCCTGTGGGTGGAGGCTTGATTGCTTGAATTGGGACAATTCATCAAATGTGAGTTTTAAGCCCACTTTGCGAAGTGGCAAAATCTTGTTTTCAAGCCCACTTGAGGGTGGCAAATTCGCGCTTTAGCCCTACTTGCGAGTAGCACTTTCAAACCATTTTCGAAAACAAACATGAGTTGTTTTGTTTCAATTCTCGTGATCGAGTCTATACTTATATGCTATGCGCATCACATAGTAAGATTAGCTAATAAACAGAATAAGAACACATGGTTTATAAAACAACATATCATGCTTAGTAGAGGCCGATCCTTTGATCGGGCGAGCGGGGGTGCTCATTTCAAGACCTTCCCCTCTCGTACCCAAGTTCCTAAGTCGAGACAACTTTGGTGATGACGGACACGTGGCCTTAGACACGAGTCAGGGTTTCCTAAATTTCCCAAAATAAAATATTTAGGTGGCGACTCTGTAATCTGGCAAAGCAGTCCATGTTTGGCGCTTTTTATTCAAAATCGATTTTCCAAAACGATTTGTCGGATTTGGACTCTTTGGTGTTTATCAGTCTCACATTGCACTTTGTGAGATTAGATTCAGAACCGCGATAGGAGTCCGAACTGTAGTAGCTATGAACCCAAATCCGCGCCCTCTCCGAAAGGGGGGCGCGCAGAGGAAGTTCAGGCGGTCTACAACTTGCTTATTGTTAAAAAAAAAATTTATAGCAAAACTTTTTGTTAAATTCAATTGGATAGTTTTTATATGTTTATCGTTAAGTTTATAGCAAGGAGGGTTTTTTTAATTTCTGCATCTCTCTAAATTTGTATATGTTATTTTTTTTATTATTTAAATTGAGTGGAATGAAAAGTGAAAATATTGATTAAAATATTAAAAAGTTCACTAAAAATAATAAAATACAAATTAAAATTTTAAAAACTATTTTTAGAAACTCCAAAACCAAGTAAGTTTTGAATTTTAAATTTGTAAAAATTATTTTTAATATATACAACCAAACAAAATTTTTAAGTTTGACAAACTCTTTTAAAAAATCTAATTATAAAACTTATTTGAAAATCCAAAACCACGCGGAACATTTATTTATATTTTCACCTCAATTTTTTTTCCCAACAAATTGAATAAATTATATTTTAACCCAATAATTTTCACCGTGCATTCAGGCACAGGCATACCTACTTAGGTTACAACAAAGGGTATTTGTTGCTACTGGATCAGGTTGAACTTCAAATCTCATCACTAAGGTTGACTACATGACCACTGTAGCAAATCGTGTGAGATGTTCACTAGTGAAGCATGCAAAATCTGTTATACTATCTATAAGTGCAATTTTGTTCAAACATCAAACAAATTTTGTAAGCAAAACATATTCATAATTAGTTCAAATAATGAGTTATTTTACTTTTAAATAGGTCCATCACACTATTAAATTTTTTATTTTATTTTATGAATCAGTAGGAGAATATATCAAAACAAATTACTTCAAACTGAACAATCAAGAGAGATCAATAACAAAAACTTGCATGCCTATTGTAACTAAAGAGAATTCATAATAGAAAATAAGCAAATAACTAAAAAAGAAAAAAAAAAAAACTTGTTATAATTAATAAATTGTCAAAGTGTGTGTGAATTAAAAAAAAAATATATACACTATCCAATTATTTCTAACCCTTATGGTTATTCTTCGTGGTTTGGTTTAAAAGTTAGTGACTTGCTGTATTTTTAAAATAAAAAAACCATATAGAGAGACCTTGAAAATGTCCCTTACCTAATATCAAACTAATGTCATATATAGAAGTCAAGAGAGTCCAATGGTGGTTAACCCATTGAAACTTTCTGAGAAATTGATTGATTTCGTTTTTAAAAAAAAAAATTATGTGAAAACTAGTTCGATAGGGAAAAAATTAAAATTAAAAACATTCATCATTTTTGCATGGGTTTTTATTTTTGGAGCAAAAATATCCATCTAGTATTTATTTTGATTCATGAATCAGAAGGGCATAAGTTTAAAAGAAGTGTGGTTTAAGACCATTTTCAACACTTACTCAAATGTTTCATCAAATTTGAATTTGATGAAAAATGTCAACTTTTTTTACTCCAATCATTTCATCAAACTTATATCAAATGAAGGAAATGGTATATTTAAATCAAGGGAGCTTTTTTCCTTTTATCAAATTTCTCAAGTGACCGTTAGTGGACGACCTGCTGGACAACCGGCTGAAAAATAGGATTTTGGCCAAACAACCTACTTTTCAACTGAAAATTTACTTTAGGCCGAACGACCGGCTGAATTTGATGAAAAGTTTCGCTTACCTTAGCAGTGCATTATATCATATCAAGCATTTCATCAAAATTTTACTTAAATTTGATGAAAATTTTGAATAAGTGTTAGAGATGCTCTAACAACGTTTACGTACACTTTTTTATTTCAAAATTTTTTTTTGGGTAATGAAATGATCACTTACAAAAAAAATAAAGAATGAATGGTTAATTATATTTTTAGTCGCTAAATATGATTTTTGTGTCATTTTAATCCCTTTTATCAAATTGTATCAATTTGGTCCATAATGTATAAAAGTGTTTCAATGTGGTTTCTAACATTAAATTGTGTAAATTTGGTTCTCAATATATAAAAAATGTTTCAACTTAGTTCTCCAATATAACTCAGTTAATATTGGGAACTAAATTAACACAATTTAAATATTGAGAACCAAAATGATACAATTTGAAAACTAAAAACGCAATTAACCCAAAAAAAATTAAAATAATAATGATAATAAATAAAATTTGTAAAGTTTTAAGTGGCCGTTGTTGCACTATCCTAAATTGCTTTAAATTTTTATTAATCATAGAAGTGACTCAATTATTAGGTAATTTAAACTATCGTCTAAGGCTTACCAAAAAAAAAATTAAATTTTTTAATTGTCGCAAACTTCAACTTTTTAATAGGTTAATTAAATAAAAACTCATTTTTATGTTTTATTGAAGCTCTTCAAAAACTTTTGACTCTACTGACTTTGGTTTCACTTGGCGAGTGAGAAAGAGTAGGAAAAAGGATAGAAAGTTCTGAATTAAGGTTGCAGAATTAAAACTTAAATGTCCTGATCAATTTTATTTTTTTTGAATAAATTATAAAAATGTCCCTTAAGTTTACTTAAAATACGGATTATCTTGTCTAGTTTTGAAAATTATAAATATATTTTTGTTAGAATTTATCATTTAACATAATTAACAAAAAAAATAAAATAACATTCTCAGCTATCCTCCTATATAATAATAAAATTACCAAATTATTAATTAAAATATATTTTGATATCATTAAAAACTATTAATTGATTAATAGTTAATTAATAAAAGGAGTCATTTGTTATATTATAAGAAAAATTTGAAGAAGCATGATATAATTTTCAGAATTACAAGGACCTCAAGAGGTGTAATTGTAATTTACCCAAAAACTTTTTTACAATGGACACAAAACCCATTTCTAAATGAGTAATTTTAGAAACTCATACATTTGATTCACAAATTCACCTATAATAACGTGATAAGGAAAATAGACCCTCAATAATAGAATGTGTAATGAATTAAAAATTGACATATATCCTAATATATTATTGTAAATAAAATTGTAATTTTTTTTTTTTTTTTGAGATCTTAAACATTTTCCTTTATAAATACCTATCATTTGCCATGGTTTTCTCACACAATGGACACCTCACCTCTCTCTCGAATTTGATCATTGACCAAAACTCAAACATCTCTATTTGGTAAACCTTGATTAACTTTATGATGAATTAGGTACTACTGCAAGGTTCATCAGGAGAATATTATTGAATATTAATTCCCTCTGCTCTGCTGTATTGTTATGTGGTGGTCCATCATTTTTATGACAATGATTCCTTCTCTGCTACCCTAATCGTCCTAAATGAATGGAAACTTATTAGGATAAATGAAGAATTACAAGATAAATTAAAAGGTCTAACAACTTATGCTTAGCATGCCTATTTATTCATGTAGTAGCGGTCAGTTGGGAACTTACACATAAGCCAGGATTTGAATTAGTGGCGAAATTATGAAACTAAATTAAAAGAGATACTTATTAATTATAATTATAATTATAATTTTTTTCATAACTAATAATAAGAAGATAATAATAATTTTTAAATTAATATTAAGTACAAAAACTTAAATAAATTATTACAAAATTATTTCATATAAAATTTTATAATTAATTTCGAGTAAAATCGAAAAGAAAGTATTGTGTGTAACTAGTGTATTATGGATAATGTAAAAAACTCATATATTTAAGTCTTAAAATAAATTATATAATGGTAAGATATATTAAAATTTACAAGATTTGAGTAAAAATTTCATATAATTATGATATCATATCGTCAATCAATAGTAAAGCAACATATGAAGGGTGAATTACACATGTAAATATAATTAATACTCTAGTAATTTTTACATATATATATTGAGATTAATTATATTTGCATATCAATAATGATGGATATTACTTTTATCAGGAGCGGAGGTGGGGGGGTCGGGGGGATCCTGACCCCTCAAACCTTCTGCAAAATCTCTATTTTATATGTATGCTTTTGTCAATTTTTTTTTATATATATTATATAATGGCCCCCCAATTTCAATCTAACACTAAAAAAAATTGTAAAGACCCTAATATAGTAGAGTTACCTCTCAAAGAAAACATTTATAATAATGTTATGGTGATCATATTTTCTTATTATGTATTGTTTATCATCTTATGTGTCAGTGATATATATCAAATATGAGTGGTTAAAGTAATAAACAAATTGTGGTAAAAAATATGATCATTCCAACATTATTGTAGTTCAAAAAAAAAAAAAAAATGTAACATTATTGAAAAAATTTAATCTGGTCCATGTTAAAAACAATATAGTTTATTTGTGAGTTTCTATAATGTATTTAATGGAATCACTTGTAAAACTTTATGTACCTAAGGATATTGTATAATAGATTAATTATATTAAGATTTTTTAAACTATTACCAAATATTACCTTAACGTTTATCTATAAATTCTTATATTTTGACTTCCTTAACCATAAAATTCATACAAATTATATTTAATTAAGACTAGTCTCTTATAATTTTACTGGTCCAATGGACCTCTATCGAGTAATATTTAATAATGATTTAATTCAATAAAACTCCAACGGATTCATCAACGGCTCAGTACATTTATCTTATGCCTGGAGAAATTCTAGCTCCGCCCCTGACTTTTATATTGAGATTTTTTCATAAAATTTTCATACATAAAAATATAATTTTTTGTAGTCATTTCATTTTCAATGAAATAATCACTATTGTTCTCATAAATTTAAAAATGCAATTGACATTTTATTATAATATTATTTTTATTTATATATATATATGTAAAAAAAAATCGGGGCGAGGGGGGGCGGGGCACATGACTCCCTTAGTCGCCATGTAACTCCGCCATTGATCTGAACTCACACTGTAGATATTGAGTACGGTTCGCTTAGATTTGAAAGACTTGTTTTCACAACCTTGCATACTAACACACATAGTGATTGATTCAGAGGAAGAATTGAACTTGAAATGTAGGATTTAATATTCCAAGTCTTTACCACTCGATCCAACCATAAGGGTTAGAATTACAAAATAAATTAGTTGGATCATCTTTTGTGACTCAATTATTTAACAAAGATGAGTTCCATTTACAATTTTTTATTCCCTCATTGATTGAGAATACCACATATAAATATTATTACATAATATTCTAGAATTATTTAATAATTACTTTGAAAAATTGAGACTAGTAGACTCTTTTATTATTGTTATTATTATTATTTGAAAACAATCTATCTCATCATTTCTTTTGTTACCTTTTATTATCACCAAGAAAAATAATTGTCATTGATTTTTTTATTAAAAATAATAAAATTACATCTGTTCTTGTAATATAAGTAAATAAAATAGTTAAAAATAATGATACATGAATTTTTTAAAAGAAAGTGGGACTGATAATACCCTTCAGCAGATTCGGAGGGATAACAACTACTATTAATTTAAAAAAGAAGTATTTTTTTTTTATAAATATACGCATTTTTTATTTATAAAATTTCTTGTCTAAGATGGTGTAACATCGTAATTTTTTGAAAAATTACATGCAAGTCGAAGAAGAAAAAAAACAAATCAATACATGGAGGAGTGTAAGTGACACTTGTATTCCCAACACTTTTCATTTGTACCCCATCATAGACACACTTGGACCTCCCATATGTTGATAATTTTTTTCTCATTCTCTCAACAGCATCTAGTTCCCCCTATTTTTTTAAAAAAAACAAAACTGTCAAATCTACATTTATGATGGTTATATGAGAAATTTTAATATACACCTATTTAAAAAGGGTATACCATATATATTTTTAATTATGGCGTTTTCTTTTTTAGTTATGATAAATTTTCTTTTTTAATTGTAACTTATAAGTTCTTTAGTTATGTCTTATATTATGTTTAGTTATAATATATTTTTTTAATTATGACTCAAAAAATTAAAATATACTAGGGTAACTTACTGATAAGTCCCATGTAACAAGTTCAAAACCCAGCTAATCCCAAAACAAAATACTTGCACCAATTAGTCCAACACATTTTTAATTGTTACCAAAAAATCCTTTTTTTTTTTTTTTAATTTACAGACACTGTTCACATCTTACTACCGTCGGACTTTCGTTTAACGGTTGTCAGAGACTCACCGGAATGTCTAGAATATTGCTGGAAAAAAAAATTAAAAAACATGTTATGAAACTGTAAAATTTTACAGTTCTAAAGAATGTTATAAAACTGCAAAATTTTTCAGTTTTAAACCATGATTCATTCCAGCACCAAAAAAAAAATTTGAAACTGCAAAATTTTACAGTTTTCACCGCCTGTAACTAAAACTCGAAAACTACTTGTTCAGAATTCGAAAATTTTCTCCATTAGAACAGAAAAATAGAAGTGTATAGCAGAGAGAAAGAAAAAAAAAAGAGATCGAAGGGAAAAGACGGATGTAGAGAGAGGATTGTACTCCGGCAACTATTTTTTGTTTAGATCTAGCCAAATCTGTGTAGATCTACTCAGATCTGATGTAGATCTGAGTAGATCTATATCAGATCTAAGTAGATCCACTCATCTTCTTCGTCGGAGTTGATTTCGATGGTTGGTGGTTATCAATGAACCCCGATCAATGGAGAAAGACATGATTACCGGTGGTCGTCTTCCATGACAAACACGATGAGAGAAAAATGCAGAAAAAAAAAACGAGAGAGGAAGGGAAGCAAAAAGCAGAGAGAGAAAGAGAGGAAAGGACTTTTGGGTGTAGTGAAAAAGTTATGGGATTAAATGGAGACCACATGTTTCACATGGGACCTATGGGTAATTTCCCCAATATAGTATTATTTTTTTTAATTATAAAGTACATATGGTGTGTACCATCTTTTTACAACTTTGAAATTGCAAATTTTTTTTATTACAATATAGGAATGAGTTTTGTTAGGGGTGAACATGGTCCGGATTGGGATAAAATTAGGACCAATCCGTTATTTACGGTTCCTGAAAAATTGAAACCAATCCAACCTGTTTAAATCGTGGAACCAATCCGAACCAATCAATTTAAACACGGATTTGATCGGTTTAGGACCATGGATTTACATAATTAAATAACAAAAAAATATATATAACACTTTAATTTCATAAAAATATAATTATAGCACCATATTAGTTTCACAATAACAACATGTCTTTTCATAATAGTGACATACTGTTCTAAAATTTAAACAACCATAAAAAAACTAGTTCCACCATAAGTATTTAGATCATTACAAATTAACATTAAAAATTAACAAACAAAAATAATAAAAGAATATGCTATGTGAGTTTAGATTTGGATTTAAGTTTTATATAAAATAAGAGAAGATACTATGCAGGAGGGTATATAATAAAAATATAGACTATTTGTATATGGTCCGGATCGGTTCCAATCCGGAACTGTGGGGTTCAATCCGGAACCAATTCGTGAACTACGGATTTTTAATTTTTCAATCCGGAATCGAACCACGAATTCAAAAAATCAATCCAAACCTACTGGATTGGATTGGACTGGATCGGATTACGGATTTCACAGATTTCTTGTTCAGCCCTAAGTTTTGTCATTAACAAGATTTTGACATTTCAATTCTTAGTCATTATAGTTATTAAAGGTGCTAATTTAAAAAAAAAAAAAAAAAAAAAACCCTTTTCATAACTTATAATGTAATTATTGATACTTAAATGAATAATGCTATGTCGAATTAGACATATTCAATTTTTTTTTTTTAAAACAAATACTAATTAAAAAATAATAAGTAAAGAGTTGCCAGAAATGGAGACGATGGCTGAAACTGAAGGAAGTGACAGAAATGGATGTAGGGTTTTAAGTTTTTATCATTTTTGATAATTTAAATTCGTGGTATAATGATATCAACAAAATTATAAAATGTAGAGTGTCAAACAACATTTCTAAGGTGCATTGAGATTGAAAAGTGGATCATTTTATTTTTGATTTTTGTTTAATTTTAAAAATAAAAGTAATATACAGTTAAAACTATAATGATTAAATTAATATAAAAAATAAATATAAGGACTGTGGATATAATTTGCTTGACTATTATAATGAGAGACAAAAATAAAAGGAAAAAGTAAAAAAAAAAAAAAATAGCAGCATAGACCATTATAACTAAATAAAATTCTAAAGTTTTAAATTTTATTAATTTAAATTATAATTTTTAAATTTATTCAATCTAAATTATTTGTCTATTGTTATTAAAGTAACATTGAGAGAAAGAAAAGTATTTTAGTCATTAAATTTAACGAAAAAGAAGTTTTAAGCATTTCGTGTATATTTATATTGAGTTTAAGAATTAAAATATTTTTTCCATCAGTTTACTTAAATAAAATAGCTAAATAATTTATATTAAAAATAAATTAAAATATTAGAATTTAAATTGACAAATAAAAATTTAAAATAAAATTCTCAAGATTTACTTATAATTTTTTCAAAATAAATTATGTGAAAATTAGAAGGTGAATAATGTAATTTAACCCATTAAAATGTTTCAATCATAATTATTTGTAGAGATGAGACCAAGAACCTAAATTTTCTATATTAATGAGACAAAAATAAAACCATGTGAAAATTAGAAGGTGAATAATAATGTGTAATTTACCACCATTAAAAATTTTCAATCATAGGTATATAATTGTTTGTAGAGTAAATGAGACCAATGCCCTAGATTTTCTAGTGTTTTTTAACAAAACCAACCCTCATGTCCGAATTCGAGCCTGAAATCGTTGAATCTGTCTCTCTATATATATGTGGACATATAGATGGAGTAAAATACAAGCAGACAATTACAAAGCAAGCGATTCATTCGTAAACCCAAAGAAATCTTTTTGATTAAACTACACATAAACTATCACTCCACCACCCACCATTTTCCTCCTCACTTTCTCTCTCTCCAAACACCCAATTCAGATCCCAATTTCAAACCTGTTCACAACATCTGCCCGGATTCCTCGACCCTTTGTCGGAGGAGAGAGAGAAAATGAAGCTGTCGGTGCTCCAGCAGAGCTACACCAACCGCCGGAGCAACAGCTTCAGAGGATCACCGCCGTTGGAGCCTTCAATCGATGGCGGATCCAAATCTCCGGCAGCGGTATTCTGGCTAGTCCTCCACGGCCTCTGCTGTCTCATCAGCCTCGTCCTAGGGTTCAGATTCTCTCGCCTCATCTTCTTCCTCCTCTTCTCCACCACCACCACTACCAGCAACAACAATCTCTTCTCCGCCGATGCCCTAACTCTTCAGACCACACTCTCTTCTTCTTCATCATCTTCGTCGCCGCCGAATGGAACCGTCGTGGTTTCGAGTAGCAGAGTGGTGGTTGGGAGGCACGGGATCTTGATTCGGCCATGGCCGCATCCAAATCCAGTGGAGGTCATGAAAGCTCATCGGATAATAGAGAGGGTTC